>JAVSCE010003365.1:0-33108 GCA_032199065.1 Smutsia gigantea | reverse complement strand
TATGAACTCTGATCCCTAAACATCCAATGTTGGACTTCCTGTTGGCAAACATGGATGCATTTCAGATTGTGGCTTATGTATGAGCACTTAGCAAAAGCTTAAGGCTTTGTTTTCAGCTTTATGATTGTCTTTTCTGTGTGTTTTTTTCCCTAGGGTGGAAGAATAAGTACCAACTGAGCAATGCTTCCATTTTCCTTAAAAGATCAAAGCTAAATGATAAAAGAAAATGAATTGAATCTACAAGTTAAGGCTCATTATGTGCCTTGCAAATAGAAGTATATGAGTGGCTGTCCTATCCACAAAATGCATGTAATTAGTCACTAAGGTGAGTGGACTCCAAGGAGAGATAGCACAGTTGAATGTATCTTTTCAAGAAAGTTTATGGCAGAATGGTTATAATTAACCATCTCACCATATTTCTGCCCCCACATTAAGATGATTCTACAGTTTCATGGAACCATAAGCTGGCAACTGAATTGAGAATCCCTATCTATCTATCTATCTATCTAGCATCTATGTATGTAATCTGTAGGGCTATACCGTGTGCCAGAAAAGCTTGACTCACCTACGTAACTTCAACAAAATCAAGTCTATCAGTTTAATTCCTCTTGCTTAGTGTCCACTTCCACTGTTTGTAGGCTTTGTTTTATTCCTCACCTTACCGCTGCATGTAGGTACTTAATCCTAATGTAAGATCTTTTCTTTTCCTATTCTTAACCTTAGAGAGAGAGCTTGTTGCTTTGGTGAAAAATCTGACCATTACTGAAATAGGCCACACACAAAAAAAGAAAAAAGAAGAAAAAGAGGCAACCTACATGATATTCTCTTACTCTCCTCCCCTGCTTAACAGCATGGATATTCTGCCACACTTTGATTTCCCTTTTTGGTGATGTGGTAATATAGAGAAAGCTAGGTCACAGGAATGTTCAAGGGGAATTTAAAAATGAACATGTTTTGGATTCACTGATCTATACTATAAAAAGGATGACTGTCAGCCATGAGCAAATTTAACACTCAGAAATCCTTAAAGGATTGACTGCAAATATATAGGAAGTCACCAGATGAAACCTCAAACTACATCTGCACCTACAGCTTGACTATTCCAATTTTGCTTAAAGAAGAGATGGTGACCAAAATGAAATAAGGAGATAAATTCTGCCTACATTAACAGACAAACAAAAACTAAAGCCTAAATTATTTTTCTGAGATTCTCCCGTTTAAATGTTCCATAGGCTCCTCAAACTCAGCAGGTATAAAATGGAACTCGTTATCCTACCCACCCCCAACCTGTATTCTCACTTTGTGAAAGTGAATGGTACCAAGGGTGATGAATGGGGTGAGACAGAGGGACCGGTGTTGAGAAACTGGTAAAAACCACAGGGTCAGGATATCCAGAAGAGGGCGCAGGATCTGATTATAAGTCAAAGATTTTTATCTGACCTTCCCTTGCCAGATAGGATCATGAAAATTATTTTTCAACTCAGCTTAAACTCACAGTAACACTGAATGGTATCACCATCTGCCCAGTCTCCCAAGCCAGAAACCTTTCCTTTACTCCCCGTATCTAATGAAAGGCCCATGCCTGTCATTTCTACATAGTGTATCTGAAATGTCATGGTTCTCAATGTGTAGTCCCTGGACTAGTGGTACCAGCATATCGTGGCAACTTGTCAGAAATGCACATTCTTGGGCCCCACCTCAGACCCAGCTGAAACAGAAACTCAGGGATAGGGTTTGACAATCTGCAATTTAACAAGTCCTCTGAGTAATTCTGCTACACACTCAAATTTGAGAACCACTGTATAAGTCTATCCCTTTCTCATGGTTCCCATTGTTAATTGCCACCTGACACTCATCATCTCTCATCAGGCCTACAGCAATCGTCTCCTAACTGGTTTCTTGGCCTCCAGTATTTCCACCTCCAATCCATCCACCATACTATACTATCACCAGGGTGAATCCTTGTGGGGAAGTTGGGGTTCCTATGGCCAGGATCCTCACTGAACTTAAACCACCTGATGATGTAACTGGCCTGTTACTAGACTACCACTTCCATACCTTTAGGCAATAAGCTATTATTGTGCTATATAGAAAGCTTGGCCCAGTGCTCTGTGCGGAGGCAGAGATGCTAGTGCTCGACCTACCGCAGGGAGAACACCCGGGTAATAAACCCTTTCAACCCCAAAGAATGTTCTGCTGTCATTTTCTTTGGTAGCACTGAATCCATAGCGAACTTGCCTGGGGCCAAAATACATTGGCAAGACAATTGGTGAAAGTCGGCAGGGTTCATTGTTGACCAAGGAAAAAGACAAGCTGCCCTTCTGGGAGGGGTGCTTCAGTGGGCTGCCCCTGTGAATGGGGAGACAGTGGATCGTCCCCCAATGGGTATGTGGTCTCAGGTGGCTTGCCTCCTAGAGGACTGGGCCCCACCCCAGGACTGGAGGCAAGTGCAGGTGACACTTGAGGCTGTAGAGCTGGCCCTTGGTATAGTAAGCAGATCTTTTGAGAAGCAGAGTGCCCATGAGGCAGCAGGGACTATGGGTTGGCTGCTTCTCACAGTATTAAAAAAGTCTACAGAGGAGACCCAAGAAATGGCAGCATGAGAACGTGAGCTACAAAGTTCTGTGGATTCCCTGAGGAGGGAAATGGCATTGATGCAAGAGGCAGCATGAGAACGTGAGCTGCAAACTTCTGTGGATTCTCTGAAGAAAGAGATGGCACTGATACAAGAGCACCGGCAGCAAGGTGCCATTGGAGACAAGACAGCAGTGCTGCCAGGTGTTCTAAAGGAGGACGAGGCCATCAAGGAAAAAGACGAACTCCTGAGGGAAGCACAGGTGGAGGTGGTATGAGAACATCAGCTGTGAAGCATTGAGCTGAAGGTAAGAGAGCTTCTGAAGACTGAGTTAGCATTGCTGCGAGGTACAGTAGAAAAGGTAAAGGTTGTAGCAGAGGAGGCACTCGGAGGAGGGGAGAGAAAGGTGCCATCAGTCCTGGAAATGGAGTAGCTGGGGAACGATGAAGCAGTGGTGCCAGAGGCACTGACCCCTCCTGTATTGAAAGCATGCCCAGTGGTTGTAAATAAAATAAAGACCCAGCAGCTGAAGGTTCCCCAAGGAGAGGAGCAGCCCCCTCCCCAGGTCATGGAGCACTCTATGGTCCGCCCCATACTCAGGCTGAGCTGGTGGATTTGGGCTCCTGGTTTAGGCAGAAGCCCTCAGAGTCAATATCAGCTTAGCTCCTGCATTTGTGGGGCTTAGGGGTGGACAGAATTGTTCTGTCGGGGTCAGACATGGTAAAGCTGTCGTCCCTGACAGTGCAGCCTGCCTTGAGGCAGCGAATACAAAATGTACATCAGACCCCAGGGAGTCACTCCCTCCTCGATTGGCTTATGGCTGCACTTCGTGCTGTGTGGCCCAATCCGGGTGATCTACCATCCTCTCCTGTTAGATGGCAGACATATGGTGAGCTCCAAGAGGTCTTACGAGAGCTAGGCATAAGAAATGCCATCTATAGTCCAGAGAATTATGGCCCAGATGAAGAGATTTTCACTACTGGGATGAGAAATATTGTACTTCAAACGGCTCCTGCATCCCTCTTTGGGTCTCTAGTGGCCATTCTTTCCCCTCACTTAGGGCATCCCATAAGTAAGGTGACACGTACAGTAGCAGACTTAGGAGAGGATGAAGCAACAAGAACTCGGAAAGAAATAAGGCCTGTCACTCACAAGAATTTACAGGGCCCCATGAAGGTTATGAGGACCCAGATGTGGGTTGATTTAATATGGGCAGGAGCAGATGGAAGGAAATTAGATGGGAAGTCAAATAGGATCTTACTGGAGCTATGGCAACAGCTGAAACCAGAGCAGCAGTTCCAGCCATTAAGACAAAGAGGCAGGGGTCAGAGACAGAGCCACAAGTCCGGCCTGTGTGTTTGTAAGACTTCCTGCTGGACAGCGAGCCAACCTCACTTGAGCCCACACAGGAAGGTGATTGGGGAACACAGTTTGACTGAGGGGAAGGTCAAGGCATCTGCCCTGAGGGACCAGAGGGGGACCGGAGGCCACATGTTGAAATAGGTATCCATTGGTCCCCAGTGAACATAAAACATGTCCTGGCTCTGGTGGACACTGTGGCTGAATGTTCACTGATTCATGGTAACCCTGAGTGGTTCCCTGGGACCCCCACTATCATAGATGGATACGGGGGCAAGGCTATCAGAGTGAAAAAAGCCCAAATCCCTTTGGGAATAGGGTGTCTACCCTCAAAGGAGTATACCGTGTATATATCTCCTATCCCTGAGTATATTTTGGGGATTGATATCCTGCAGGGTCTATGCTTGCAGACCACTACAGGTGAGTTCAGACTGAGAGTACATGTGGTGAAGGCAGTTCTGAGGGGACATGCTAGGCACCCGCCCATAGCTTTGCCTGTGCCTCAGCGGGTGACTAATTCCAAACAAAGAAACTGCCTGGAGGGCATAAAGAGATTGGAGAAACTCTCCAAGAGCTGGAAAAGGTGGGTATTATAAAGCCCACCCATAGTCAGTTCAATTCCCCAGTGTGGTCAGTAAAAAAGCCAGATGGCTCCTGGCATATGACTGTGGATTACAGAGAACTGAATAAGGTCATACCCACTATGTGTGCTGCTTTCCCCTCTATTGCAGGCTTGATGAATACTCTCAGCCACGAGCTAGGAACATATCATTATATGGTAGATCTTGCTAATGCCTTCTTTTCCATTAACATTTAGCAGGAAAGTCAGGAACAGTTTGCCTTCACGTGGGAAGGATGGCAATGGACTTTCACCGTCCTTCCACAGGGATACCTCCACAGCCCCACCATCTGTCATGGACTTATAGCCCAGGACTTGGCTATATAGGAGAAACAGCCAACGGTGCGGCTGTACCATTATATTGATGATGTCATGCTCATGACTGATTCTCTTTCAGATCTAGAAGGTGCAGCACCTAAGACTACTGCAACATTTACAGGAGAAAGGATGGGCTGTGAACAGCACCAAGGTTCAGGGACCTGGTTTGTCTGTCAAATTCTTGGGGGTCGTCTGGTCGGGTAAGACCAAAGTGATACCAGAAGCAGTTATAGATAAAGTCCAGGCCTTTCCTACCCCCACAACTGTAGCAGTGCTACAGGAGTTTCTGGGTCTTCTAGGCTCCTGGAGAGTGTTTATCCTGCACTTGGCACAAATTCTGAAGCCCTTATACCGGTTGATACGAAAGGGCTTCAGGTGGGACTGGGATGAGACATGTGCATCTGCCTTTACTATAGCAAAATGGGCAGTCAGGGCCGTGCAGGCCTTGAGTGTGATAGACCCATCAAGGCCCTGTGAGCTGGACGTTCATGTGACTGAAGACGGTTATGGCTGGGGTCTCTGGCGGCGGCTTGAACGAACTCGCCAACCCGTTGTGTTCTGGTCACAACTCTGGAAAGGGGCAGAGGTACGATACACTTTGATAGAAAAACAACTGGCTGCCGTGTATCACGCCTTGCTGGCTACACAACCCATCACTGGAATGGCCCCGATAAAGGTAATAACCACCTATCCCATCTTGGGGTGGGTACGAGACTGGACCCAAAAGCCAAGGAGTGGTGTGGCACAAACACCCACACTAGCCAAGTGGGGTGCTTACCTACAGCAGCATAGTGCCCTTTCTAAGTAGCCCCTTGAGTGAAGAACTCCAACACGTGTTGGGGCCGGTGACATATACTAGTGAAAAGCAGGAAGAACTTGCTTTTGAACCATTAGTAGCAGAGAGTCCCTATCGGGAGGGAAGGGCCCCTATACCCGAAAATGCATGGTACACAGATGGCTCCAGGTGTGGGCAGCCCCCAAAATGGAGGGCCATAGCTTTCCATCCTAAGACTGAGACAATATGGATGGAAGATGGTGAGGGGAAGAGCAGCCAATGGGCAGAGTTGTGGGTCGTGTGGCTTGTGATCAGCCAGGAGCCCTCCCCTATAGTTGTCTGCACTGACAGCTGGGCTGTCTATCGGGGCTTGACCCTGTGGCTACCAACCTGGTACCATGCCAACTGGCTGGTTGGTCACCGACCCCTCTGGGGGCAAGAATTGTGACAAGACTTATGGGCTTGTGGTCAGACTAAAATGATTACAGTATACCATGTGACAGGTCATTTGCCACTGGCATCCCCAGGAAATGATGAAGCAGATAAATTGGCCCAGATATGTTGGTTAGAAGGAAAGCCTGCCCCTGCTGTAGCCCAATGGCTGCATCAGCATTTGTTGCATGCAGGGCAGAAGACAATGTGGGCTGTAGCCTGTTGGTGGGCTTGCCTTTGACCTTCGAAGAAGTTAGTAGAGCCCGGCAGGAGTGTGTCGTGTGCTCCAAAAGGGACTTACACCAAGTTCCACAGCAACATGGGACAATAGCCAAGGGGCCTATACCCCTCATCAGGTGGCAGATAGACTATATTGGGCCTCTGCCTGTGTCAGAATGTATCGGTATGCGATGACCTGTGTGGACACAGCTACTGAAATTCTGGTTGCTTTTCCTACCCGTTGTGCAGACCAGCAGAGGACCAAAAGAGGCCTGGAGCATCTCTTCGCTGCCTATGGCCGACCACAGGTAATTGAGAGTGATCAGGGCACCCATTTTACTGGACATACACTGCAAGAATGGGTGTGACAGCTGGGAAGCAAGTGGAAGTTTCATGTGCCATACAATCCTACCTCAGCAGGCATGATAGAGAGGCACAATGGCTTGTTCAAATCCAGACTAAAGTCAGATACCAATAGTCTGCGGGGATGGTCAGTCTGCTTACGGAGCATGCTACAATGTTTGAATGAGAGACCCCGAAAGGGAGCCCTAAGCCCCGTAGACATGTTCACACATATGGCTGCCTCCCCTATACAACTGCAAGTGCAAACCAAGGAAGAATCACTGAAGCCAAGGTTCGGCCACCAGAATAACATCTTGCTGCCAGAACCAACTGCATTAAATCCCGGAGACTCCATTGAGTGGACGTGGCCTTGAACCTTTTGACACATGGACCAACGATGGCTGGCTCTCCTGGCACCTTGGGGACAAGGCCTTGAAGCTGGCCTCCTGTGTATTCCTGGAGTAACAGCAGAGTGGCTGCCAAAGGTCGCAGTAGTATATCCTGAACAGCCAGAAGGTAGGGCATCTTAGCGGGGAGTTTTGTTTTATCATTATGGCCAGTGCATGCACCTCCAGTAGCACTATATATAGACCCTTTGGTAACCCCCACAGGGAAAGGAGTAAAAGGAGGGACCCCCTTCCTGCTACAGTCCTATCACAGGACCACTCTCTTGCATGCATCCTACCTGATGGACAAGATTTGCCTATGTTGGTGGTATTAAAACATGTGTCTTACCGCCCCTAAAGTCTTTGTGGATTGGGAACTTCCTCTGGCTTGAGGATTATTATAATTTTTGCTATTAGGAACCTCCTTTGGCTTGAGGATTATCATAATTTTTGTTACCTGTATCAAAATCTTGCTGTATCTTAATTTTTTATTATCTCAAAGTTGTTGTTAGCCTCTGTTGCTGTGTGGAATCTGGTTACAGTGCTCCAGCTTTCTCGCACAGGGACCATTGCAGAAGATGGAAAGCGTGTAGATTGTAAGGTGAAAATCCTGGAGGGGGGGTGGGGAAGTTGGGGTTCCTATGGCCAGGATCCTCCCTGAACTTAAACCACCTGATGATGTAACTGGCCTGTTGCTAGGCTACCGCTTCCACACCTTTAGGCAATAAGCTATCATTGTGCTATATAGAGAGCTCGGCCCCGTGCTCTGCGTGGAGGCAGAGATGCTAGTGCTCCACCTACTGCTGGGAGAACAAGCCGGGTAATAAACAGTTTCACCCCAAAGAACGTTTTACTCTCAATTTCTTTGGTCACACTGAATCCATAGCAAACTTGCCTGGGGCTGAAACCCATTGTCAAGACAATCCTCTATATCACAAATGTGACTATTAAAACCCTTCCTTTGTTCCTCCATGCCTATACAAGTGGTTTTTAAATCATATTCCTAGCTGAATCTGTTTCAAGGGTTTTCTTCAGTGGGTAATCCACAACTTCAAATTTCACAAGTAGCATGAGAAGACCACTGGCCTACAGGAAAAAGGAGATGCCCTTGAGACCTAGAAGTCCCTTTTCATTTGTCTTTCCAGACTCATCTCTTCTCAGGCCTACCTTCCACATCACCCTTTCGCTATACAAAATGATTGCAGTTCCTCCAGGAGACCAGGCTATTTGATGTTTCTGTGCCATGCCTTCTTTTGCTTGGAACACCTGCCCATCACCACCATTTGTTCATCAAGTAATACCAAATTGCTGTTCCCTACCCCCTACCAGTCCACACTTGCAGAATGGCCCTAGTCTTACTAGCATTATCTTCTCCATGAAGCCTTTCAGGATGCTGCTTCTCATCCCACTACTAGATGGAATTGATTTGTGCCCTCACAGTAGTAATAACAGTAGTGGGAGGGGTAGTTAGTATTTATTGCACATGTACTATGTTGTATGCCAGGCATGGTGCAAATTGCTTTGTATGTCATATGCATACCATTTTAAACCTCACAAGTTTATGAGGTATGAAGTTTATTATCCCCATTTTAGAGATGAGGGGACTGTTTAGAAAGATTATATGTAATCTATTTGCCCAAGTTGTACAGCTAATATGTGGCAAAATTGGATTATCTTATCTCTTTAAACCTCCTATGTACTTAACCTAATCAACACAGGGACTAGGCTCACAACACACACAAGTCAAGTAAGCAAGGAGTAAAACAATAGGGGGTAGCAGACCCTAAGGAACTGAAGAGCGTACTCTCAAGCTATAAGCATTAGAGAAAGAAGAGGGTGGGGAGAGAAGGGAAGAGAGGAAAAGAAGTCCCCTGGGTTGCAAACAAAACATTTCTGAGGACTGCTCCTGAGCAGTAGGCCACTAGCTTGGGATTCTTGTTTCATATTATACTCAATTCCTAACTTATGCTTGTCATAAAACACATACCAGGATAATTTATTAGGAGAGTAGTGTCTATATCATTCTCACTGCTGTAGATGCTGCATGAAAGAAAGATAATTTTCCACTTTTCACCTATCCACAAACCTTGCATCCTAGGCATCCAGGCAGAAGAATGGGGAAAAGAGGGTGGGAGTAAGGGGACCCAAGTGGTCCATAGAAGAAGAGGGAAAGAGGGCTACTTTCTCCCCGACACTGGGGGTGGGAGCAACAGAGAATAGTCAGGCACTTCAGGGATCTCACAAATGGTTGTACTTGTGCTGGAGGGGACTGTTGTGGATAGCCATGAAAAATGGTCACTAGACGAATATCCCTGTGCACCAAGACCAGCATGAACCATGCCTTTCAGCAATCACAACTGCTAACAACTAGAGACTGCTCCCTGAATTTTCTGTATTGGGCACCTCTGCATTAGTTCTCTCTTGCCACTGTAATAAAATACTACAGACTTGGTGGCATAAAACAACACAGACTTATCCTATAGTTCTGCAAGTCAGAAGTCTGAAATTGGTCTTGATGCGTAAAATCAAAGTACGTGTTGACAGGGCTACATTATTTTCTAGAGGCTCTAAGGGATAATCCTTTTCCTTACCCTTTCCAGCTTCTAGAGCTACCCCAATTCCTTGGCTTGTGGCTGCCATCTTCAAAGCCAGCAACGCCAGGCCGAGCTCACATGCTGCCGTCTCTCTGGTTCTCTCTCTTCTGCCTCCTTCCACTGTTAAGAACGCTTGTGATTACATTGAGTTCAGCCTATTAACCAGGGTAATCTCACCATCTTAAGGTCAGCTGAATAACAACCTTAATTCCGTCAGCAATCCTAATTCTCTCTTTCCATATGCTGCAACATATTCACAGGTGCCAGGGCTTAGGACATGGACATCTTTGGAAGGACATTCTGCCTACTGTGACCAGTGATTCCTATAGACTTGGCGGGGCGAGGGAGCATATTTCAGATTATCTCATTGCCTACTGAGTAGGTTCTGATATGTGAATCTTCTTGTATTTAGAATAATAATATGAATGCTATGAGCAAATAAATTCATATGCATTTCCATTACAACACTTGATTATTTTATTTCTGTGTATATAGACAGTCCTCACCTGTCTGCCATGAGCTTGTGATTGGGGACCACGCCCCTCATTGATTTTTGTTTCCCCAGCACCTAGCACGACCCATTGTAGAAATGTATTGTTTTTCACCATAATAAGTAAATGAAAAATGCTTCTTCCGGGGAAAAACATTTGTAGAGCTGTATTTGTTACTTAGTTTAGAGCTATACGTACAATGAAAGCTGAATCTAGAGCTAAAAAGGGAGAGAGAAGCTGAACATACACTATTTTAAAAATCCATTTAAAACAGATATCAGGGGCACTTTTCTATTATTTGTAAAATGGATCATTCCTCAGTGGAATAAGGATCAAAGGAAAGGGAACTGCTCCCCTAAACTATCTGAATTCACCTTACTTATATTTCATTTCAAATCAATAAGGGGAAAGTCACTTCTAAAATATTATGATTCATGAACTTCATTTACTGCTCCTTCTTTCGGTTTGATCAGAATAGCCATCTTTATATAGTACTAGAATTGTTGATATTTTATTGCATTACCACATCTCATTATTATGTATTAAATGCTATTATTTATGGCCACTACTTAATCTGATGTGAGACAGAAAAATTATTGAAGGCTTGGCATCTTAGGAATAGGCATTTTATAGGGATGAAAGGCTGACTGGGAAGAGTCAATGGTCCTTCAGCTGCCCCTCAGATCATTAACTCCAAGGGTTATTTGCTCCCAGGCACTGTCCTGTGCCCAAGTTGTTATTGCTGTGATATGTAGATGAAGGAGAATATATTTTAAATGCTTTAATATGAACTCAATGCTCATGAAGGGTGCCAGATTGAAAGCATTGGAGTCTGAAGTCATCGGATTATGCACTTGGCTGGTTCCAAGTTAGAGATGCCTGACCTTGAATGACCACCTTGCAAGGGGGAAAAAACATACAGTTTTGCTGAACTTCAAGAGACTGACAGAGGGGCAGCCTAGCAGCATCCCAAAGTTAAGCATTTTATCAAGGAGAAAAATGAGACTACTAACTAAACTTTTACTCAAATCTATTTGGTATAATGCCAGTCCTGGTGTGCAGGGGGTGGAGGGCAGGCAGTTGTGTTAGGATACACAATTACATTAAGATGAAAAATAAATAAATGCCCTATTACCAATGCAGTAAATCACTTAAACAAGTAGCAATCTTTTTTACCAACTGGTGTGTATATGGCCAATCTCGATTCCGTTTGGCATACTTGAAGAGTCCTTAATTTTCTAAAAATCAGAGACTGAGCAGAAGAAAGCGGAAGCTATCCAGCCCAAAGTTTTTATTACAGAGATGAGAAAACCAAGGGTCAGCATGGAGTAGAGTACAGGAGGAGGGCCATATCACTACACTATGACTGGGAGTAGAGCCCAGGTGTTCTGATCGATGCGCAAGGGCTTTTCTATTATACCTTGTTATATCTGTCCAGGAGGAAAACTGGCTGCTCTCTGAACCTTTAAAATACTTAGTGCCAATTATTTTCATAAGTGTGCATTCTTTTGGCCTATTAGGCATTTTTCCTCCATTCAGATCTATTCATTCACATTAAGTTAGGAAGACTATCATTTTTCACACATTTAAACGTCCTTAATATGAAAAAATACCTTTCAGTTAATATTATGCAATTGGCAGGCTCACAATTCCCAAATTAAGAAAATCATTTTCATAAATGATATAATATGCAAAAATCTCAGCTTCCTTCCTCAGTAAATTTCTTTTTTTAATCATTTTGTTTTCTGATCTTAGTTGTTTTTTTTCCCTATAGTGATCTGAACTTTTTGGCAATAGTATTCCTTTAAAGGCAATAGGTCTAGAAGAATGGCAAACAGAATAATATGCATAGTTAAAACTGACAAATCCATTTTAAATTCCCATTACAGACTAATCTCAATTAACTGGAACCAATTAAAAAAAAAACAAACAAAGCCCTGACATACTTGTACTGTATTTTTCAAAGGGCAATGGAAGTTCCAAGATTTTAAAGATTTCATGTTTTTACATAATTTCACTGTTTTACATACCTTAAAGAGAGTATCAAGTGATTCCAAGGACTTAACCACAAATTCAGATCATCCTTTTGAATTTTTACAGGCCTGAGAATTCATATTTGAATACTAATGCATAGCACTGCCAGATAGAGGTACTGAAGGGAAAAAAAATCAATGCTTTCTATTCCCTACTTACTAAGTACTTAACATTGGCCAATATTTTTTTTAATAAGAAGGAAGAACTAGGAAAGAAGTCACTTAGGTAACTGAAGACTTTGATTAATCTGATAGTGCCCCCCAACTTGCTGCATTTTCTCACATATTCTAATCGCTTTCTCAATATTTCAGGTAAATTCCATCTATGTTGGCACATTTACCAAAAGAAAAGGCACAATAACTTTTGCCCAGTAGTTGCTCAATTATTGCTTATTGAGGATATAGATTGATTTATGGATAGATGAAAGGAATGGAGGATGGAAAGGAAAAATAAATTAATGCAATACTGTTTCAATAGATATTTTACTTGAGACTTTCTTAAAAAATTGAAATAGTCATTTAGGAGGCAAATGGTTGTTTTGTCAGGAAAATTATCTGAGTGGAAGTTTTTTCTATTGATATGGAGAAATGCTATGTTTATTTTCAGTCAGTGAGAACTACTAAGTGGTTTTGCAAACATCCTCACTGGCCATGACTGTTCCCTCATACTTTGCAAATATTCCCATTAATTAGTCCAGGAGTCTCTTGGTTTTAGTAGATGCATGTAAAAAGGTCACAGAATCATTCAAACACATAAGACAGCCTGCATATTTGCTTTGGCAAAGACTTTTGTACATGAATACATACACATGCTCATCTATATGATGGCCAAATAGGTTTTTCAAAATTTAAAACAATGCATTTCATTTACATGGCACTCAATAAATATAACTGATTGTATCAGTGGAACATTCCATTCTTTTCACATTATATAGCTATATGTTCAATTCCCAAAGTAATTTCAGTGTAGAATGCACATACCTTGATAGTTCCAGAAGTTGTGGGAACCAGAAGAAGACAGCTGAATAAAGGTCACCCTTGTAATTCCTGTAAACAAATTAGGCCAAATTATCCTTCAAAGATATGTACAAGCAAGTCCAAAACAGTCCTTATATGAGGGAAAGGAAAAGACACATGTGGGGCTGGGGTGATGGTAAGTTTGGGGGTTGTAAGACTTCATTTGGCAATTCAATGGGATAAACGGATCAGTTTCTTAAAAGGTCTGCTTGAAACTTAAAACAATTATATTAACTATGCTGCTTATAAAGAATTTCTTAATTACAGATGAGTAGACATAGAAGGCCATGGAATTCTCATACAAGACAGTCCCAACTTAACACGATGCAATTTTTGTTCAATACACTTACTACTCATTTTGAAATGAAATGCCTACAACTTCAAGGAGTTTTCAATAATGTAAGCAGTTTATAGTAATTATAATTCTTATATTAAAATAACCCTTTACAGTTTACAACAAACTTTCATATACAAATTTCATTTAATCCTCAAAATAACTGTTACAAGATTAGAAAACAGGCCCGAAGAGGTTAAGTGGTTGCACAAAGTCACATATATGGTTAGTGGCAGAGCCAGGACTAGAATCCATGTTCTCTTCCTTTTGGTTTAGTCATCTTTCCAATGTCCCACAGGACTTCCTTTATTCAACAGTTATAAAATTGACTATATGTTTCCATATGGTACTGGGCAACAGGGCAGGAACAATGCCCTCTAAAGGATCCCCACTATTTTACTCTACTTGAGAGATGCACTTCTCCCTCTGATTTGGATAGTACCCAATATGCTGTTTAACATACGAACTTTGAAAAACCCTTCAGTAGTGTAAATTGGTACAATATTTATGGAAGACAACCTGTCAATAGGTACCAGAGCCTTCAAAATGCACTCTCATTTGTCCATTATTCCACAGTTATACATTTATGAGGCAATTATGACAGATGTATGCAAAGAGGTATGTATAAGAATTTTTTCATTATTTTTTAATAATAATAAATATTGGGAATTGCCTAAATGCCCAATAACTAGAGTTTGGTAAATAAATCAAGAGACAACCATATGATGGATTACTAAATGGCCATTAGATATAATACAGGACTGTTAAGATATTCATTGTCATTTCACATTAATTTCTAACTCTGGTTTTAATTTGCTGCTTTTAAATCATACTCTATAGATGAGTTGGGGGAGGGGAGAATCATAAATATTTTTCTTTACATATTTGGTTGTTTTTTCACCTCTCTGGGTCTCTGTCTCTATATACACATGTATGTATGCATAGATTTATATTTTATTAGCATTGTAATACATTAACAATACACTGATAAACAAAAAAACACATTATGAAGTATTTACAATGTGAGTCCAGCTTAGAAAAATACACATATCTATGTAAAACATATTATTTTCTTTCTGTGTACCTATCCTTTCTAGTTTTTCTATAATGACTATATTAAAGAGCTATGTTTTAAATTCTTCAAAACTCCATTTTAGAATAGGCAGTGCAGTGAATTAAAGCAAAAGAAAAAAGGAAAACAAGAACTTTAAACTTCCAATATTTTATGATTGGCACTTAATTAACCTTATGGTTTCAAGTTATCAATCAAGTAATCCCAAAACCTATTTTTTTTATATTTGAGGCAAAATCTCAGTAGTAAGGGCAAACAACTTAAAATTTCTGCACAGTAAATCAAGACAGAAGATAATATCTAAATGCAATTTTTTTTAATGTAGGCCAATAACATCATTGTCACCTTTGACCAAGATCACCAAGGTGACCTTGTAATGATAATAGAATATTATATTATTACTAATGATCTCCATATCCAATACACTATATATAAATCATTCATAATAAACTGAAATTGTACTCTTGATTAGTTGCAATCTAATTCCATTGTGCATTTTTCATCACTGTTAATGTTTTTCTAAAAAGATATAGTTTTGCTCAAGTATTCATGGGGTTCCATAAGAGTGTTATGTTAGAATCTTTCAAGGGAAGACATTTCAGAAAACACTTAGATCTAGATTACAAAAAATATTTCTGGCTCTTCTGCCACATATACCAGAGCAAGTCTGTAGAAATTGGCTTCATACCCATCAGGCTGATTCTGCAAGGGAGCTAGCAAAAATGCTGTAAGAAATACACTGTCCTATATGCAGCATTTTGCCTTGGTGAGATACACAGAGAACTGGGAAGCAAGAGGGCTTTAAAATGATACAGCTCTCTGCTCACTCCTCAACTGCCTGCAAACTGAAGCCTTTAGAAGTCTATCTTGCCCATTTATGATTAGAGAAGGCCAAGTTCATATGTTCATCTGTATATAAGATACCCCAGGTTACTTGCCATCACTTACCAGTTCCCAACATGTACCACTGCCCTCACCTTTTACCTCTTTATTCCACTCAAGAATTCATAAACAAAAAAGAAACTGTGGATTGTCTTAATACTGTGTGTGGGCTAGCTACTCTTTCAGGAAAAAAAAGTGTTTAATAGGACTATCCTTGAACAGAACCAAATAATGCATACCAGAGGCAAAAACAGCAGGAGCCACAACTGTTAGAAATGCATCTCACAGAACTCACTATTGGATTTGGAGACAGACTAGAAGAGCCTTCAAGCAGAGTCCTAAATCCAAATCTGAACAGCTCATTAAGAGATCATCTAATCCAGACTTTAATTAGTGTTACTGCCTCTTGTTTGGTCCTATATAGTGAATGATATTCTACATCTTTCATTTCTCAACCTCTTAAAATGAAACTGTCATCCGAGATGGACTATGCAGATGAAATGCATACGAGGTGAGCAAAAGAAAAGTCTAAAAGTCTGGTTCAAAAAATACACATATGTATATGAATATGCATATATACAAATATGCATATATGTGTGAATGGATAGGCATCTTTCTCAGATGGATTTAAAAAAGCACGATTTCTGTCCATTTGGGAAATGGGATTTTTTAAATATGTTGTTACCTGTTTCTTTAACCTTTTTTTACCTGTTTTTCAAAAATGACTCAATTATATACTAACTGTAACTGTAACACCTATATTAACACTATTTCTATTTTCAAGGGACTTTGGGCTGCATATAGATCACAGTTTATTTTACTGATGAGTATATCTTTACATGTTGCTCTACATGCTTTGAAAGCCCAGATGCTATTTTTCTAATAGGACGTTTACTCAAGGATCTTGTAGAAAATTGTGCTAATAACAGGGACAGTTTCCCCATTGCAATGATCGGTGCTCTCAGACATTTAATGCTGCAACACTCCGTACTGTCACTTTCTTCCTCAGAGCCTAGAGAACTTCTAGGTTTACATTACTGGCTGCAGCTGCTGCTTCTTCTTCTTCTTCTTCTTTTTTTTTTTTTGGTAATATGGGCATTTCTAATGATGAGACTTGCCAAAGCTTGTCAATACTATTTTTCTCTTTTCCATTAGGGGGACTGTGGCTGAATAGCCAAGTAATCTATAGTCTAACTTCAGTTAATTTCTGTACATGACATAAAGAAATATTGTGAGTAATCACTCCTATTTACATGAAGCAAATTGCTAGTGCTTTGCACAGTGATATGAAGAAGACTTAACTTGCATAATCTCCCTTGAATATTCTGTTCCAATTCTGACAGGAGAAACTCGGGCCTCCTTGGTTCTCCGCTGTGTGAAGACTAGATTGGTTCAGGGATCTCAGTTATCTTCCCTGCCTGTAGACCTCTTTAAAACAAAACAGCTAGAGAACAGTTGGTCGCAGTTACAACTGGTATATGCCTCTCTCTCCAGCACCATCTCTCATGAAGAGGTTTATCCTCCATGCTATTTACTACCTAAACTTCACTTCAAAGGTGGAAATACTTATTTTGCTGGATTATTTTTTGTTTTGTAAATGTATTTTTTCCATAATGAAAGTTACACAGACTTACAGAAAATTTGGAAAAGACTGAAGGTATAAAGAAAAAAAAATCACCTATTACTCACTGCCTCCAAAAAGAGATCATCTGTTTTAGCACTTCTGTGCATCTTTTTCCAGTCTGTTTTTCTTTCTTACATATTGGACATATATAATTTTGTATTCTGCTTTATCACTTCATATCATAAATATATTCCTTTTATCACAAAATATTTGTAAATGTCACCATTAATAGCCATAAAATATTACATTGTTTACATATACCATAAATCACTTAACAATTCCTTTGTTGAACATTTAGGTTCCTTCATTTTTTCCACTATTATGAGTAATGCTTGGTGAAAATCTTTGCAAATAAAACTTTTCCTGCACTTTACATTATTTCTTTATTACATTATTGCTTAACGGCAACACAGGGACAAATTCCCAAAAGTAGAATTACTATGCCAAATGGTATGAGCCTTTTTAAGGCTTTTGCTGCAAATTGCTAAATCTATACCAACCAGCTAACATTTCATCATCTTCTTATTATGCATTCATTTGACCAAACCTTATTAAAAACCTACTACGTACCAGGCCCTGTGCTAGGTGATATGGATGCAGTAGTGAACAAAACAGACAAAAGTCCACACACTCATGGAACTAATCTGCTAGTATATTTGATAAATTATAAACAAAAATACAATGTGATACCAGGTAGTGATGAGTAATATGAAGAAAAATTGAAGTAGATAAATACATACAAAATGAAGAATCCCAATAGGGCTCATAACCTAGGTCAACCAGGGAAGGCCTCTATGGTTATGGAACATCTGATCAAAGATCTGAATGAAATGAGAAAGTAAGCCTATAGGAATCTTGGAGAAAAATTTATTTCAGGAAGAGGAAATAGCAACTGCAAAGGCCCTGAGAAACAAAAGTGCATGGTATGTTTAAGCAATAAAATGGAGGGCAATGTGGCTAGAATGTCTGAGCAAGGTGTGGTGGGGAGAATAGTAAGACATGTGGCCCAGGAAATAGTCAGGGACCAATCTATGGGGCCTTGTAAGTGTTCCTAAAGATTTTTAAATTATTTTTAATATTTAATTTTAAACGTGATAAGAAGCCAGCCATTAGAGGGCAGAAAGTGGACAAGTCACAAGGTCTTAATTAAGTTTTAAAAGGATCATCCTGGTTGCTGTATGGAAAACTATATAAGGTAAAAATATACATAGGGACATCAATTAGGTGGCTATTTCAGTTGTCTAGGAGAGAGATGATGGTGATTTGGTCTAAGTGTTAATGATAAATGGCAAGAAAATGATTCAGGCAACGAACGTAGTTTGAAAATAGAGTCAGCAACATTTGTTAACTGGTTGGATGTCAGGTGTCAAACAAGAGGAATCAAGAAAAACTAAGGTTTGGGACTTGAACAACTGCACTGAGCATTATCTAAACAAAACCAACCAAAAAAACCCTAGTTTTTATTGTTTCTAATTTGCATTTATTTTGATTTTTAAAGATTGAGCCTTTTTCCCCATTCCTTGTATGAAATGTCTTTTCATGTCCAGACAGCATTATAAAATATTTTTCTCCCTTAGCTTCTATGTAATTATTTTCTGGTTTGCCTCCTGTCTCTCCGATCATATTCTGACTTGCTCTCTCTTGAAGGCTCTTCTTACTTCACAAACCTCTTGAGTGTTTCCAAGGTATCATTCTTGCTTCTCTCCTTACGCTCTACATACTCCCCAGGTGAACTCACCTATTCCTATGATTTTAACTATGACATTGACTGATGACACCCAAATCTTTACCTCCAGATGTGATCTTCAGGTCTGTAAATTACAGCTGTCACAAACCATCTACATTTGGATGTCTAGATGGTGACTCACATTAACTAAATTCAAACCTGACCTCATTATCCCCACCCAAAACGACTTTTTCTTCTATGCTCCCTGTGTTGCTTAACGGCATTACCTAACTATCCAAGCCAAAAGGCTCAGAGTCCCTCTCTCTCCCTCACCCTCTAAATGTATTCAATTTCCAAGTGCCATTGATGCTACCTTAAGAGTGGCTCTCAAATTTTTCCCCTCCTCTCCATCTTTGCTGTGAGTACCCTGGCTCATACGCTCATAATTATTCACAGCTGCAACACAGCCTTTTAATTGGTCTCACTGCTACTACTCTTAATCCACTGCAATCCATTCTTCATAGAGATGCCATCTTTCTAAAACTCAAAATTGGAGACACATATCCACCACCTTTACTTTAAAGGCCTTCATCTAATTCAGTAGATTCTGCTACAATATAGTACATTGCATGATTTGGGATAAACATCAGAAAAAATATTATTTTCCATGCAGGAAAATCTAACACACTCATTCATTCATTCACAAACATGTACTAAACACCCTCTGTATGTCAGGCATAGAAGGAAATAAAATAAGACTATCTCTGACCTCTGTTCTCCAGACCTGGATAGGAAATAAAATGACACTCTCTTATCCTGGGTTGGTATTCTCCATTGCTAAATTAGCCTTGTGCCTTTTCAATCCTTTGCCCCACGTGGAATGTGGTTCTCCATATTCTCTGACTAAAAAATTCCGAACTATTCTTTAAAAGCCAATTCAAATGACATATCCTTTATAAAACCCTATCTACCTTTGTGCTTTCAGAGCATTCTAATTATTCCTCTTCTAGACCATCTGTTACATGAAAAGAAATGCTTATATGTCTGTCTCCCTCCCTAGATAGTAAGTTTTTTTAATGTCTTTACATTACTGGGTAAACAGAGGCATTTAAAACGTTTTAATGAATGAATGAAAGAACACATGAAGGTTTTTCATCATGAAGATTGCTTTATGATGTATAACTAAAATCTTGTAATACTGAAATCTTCAGTAAAAGAACAGGCCAGTCCATGAGGTCTGGACAGTCTTTGTGGAAAAAACTTGAGACTTCAAGACCCACTGTCCCTGAGCTCTGTGTAAAATTTGATCTTTTTTGTGCCTTTTCAACAAAAATGCAGTCCCAAGTATTTTGCTGAATGTCTGAGATCAGTGTTCTCCCATTATACCTACTGCTGTTTTACACATTTTCTTAAACATGTTTAATCTATGTTTTACAGAAATATATTGTTAAAATTTTCTTTATTTCATGTTAGATTACCCTTAAAATATTTTCCTTGCACTGAATTCTAATTGTTTACATTAAAATTATCTCACTTTCACAAGTTGTCCAATGTTTCATCAAGGCAATATCTCAAATAGGGGAAAAGAACAAAACAATGAAAAAAAATGTAGCACCCTTGTGTTAACACTTCATGGATTCTAAACCAAAAATAAATGGTGTCACACCTAAGTGTTGACATTTTATTACACTAACCATGAAAGATAAATCACAAATGCACTAACAACATATGGATACATACACAGGGTAAATCTGTAATAAAGAGTACCAACCCAGGAAATCGGTATGTTATTTTAGCTCCTATCCAAGATAAGTGAAAGACTGTATGAGCCAAGAACAATATAAAGAATAATATTTGACATTATACTTATAATTCTCTAGGATATGCATAAAGAATTGGTCAGATTTAGAAAAATAAGAGAAAGATAAATCACTACCTGTACTTTAGTGAATGTTCCAGAACTCCCTTTCTCATAGACCTGTATACTAACTCAACTCTTGGAAATTGTTGAAAGAAAGTAAAAGAGAAAGAAAGGAAAGGACTGAGGGAGGAAGATAAGAGTTTTCTCAAGTCTAAGCAATAGACTTAGATGAAGGTATCAATTGGCCAATCAACTAAATAGCCTTCTTCCTCAGAGGCCACTAGATCTCATTAGTGAAATTAATACTATCCTTTCAAAAAGAGTTTCTTGTTTGACTTGCTTATCAATGCTGTCTATGCCTCCCTACATTGCTTAAAGCTCTAAACATATAATGAGTCACAATCATAAAAATACATTCATTTTGAGCATAGAGTAAGTAAATAGGTGATGTATGTTTCTGTAAATGATGCTTGCAACATCCGTGCTAAAAATGTACATATACTTTTAAATAAATATTCCTTTAGAAAATAAATTCCATCCCCACATACATAAACACAAACATACTTGGGGGCTAGTTAATAGAGCAGGAGATCACACATCAATATCACTCAAATGCTTGCAATTAAGCAGAGCAGCTTTAAAAAAAAGAAAATCATTAATGCTAAAGGGGGGTAATGCACAGAGTATAAATTCAAAATGTTCATCAGAGACATCTTGTTGATAGGAATTGAGTTAGCTAGGAACATTTCAGATTTAGAAGGCTTCCAGTCACTGTGTGGTAGTAGTGTATTTATATACCTCTATATTTAAACACAGGTGGTAATTAGCAAGATTGAGACACCTTTAATAAGGCATCATCATAGGTGCAAAGGATGTGTAGCATAAGATGAGTTCATTATCAATAACTTTTCTGACTTAATCATCTCTTAGGACATTTAATTTTAAATGTACCTGAAAAAAAACCTCGGTTATTGAGATAGCCCATCTGCAGTATCTTTTTCTAATTTCTCTGAACCACTGAACAGTTCTCTCAAAATGTCTGTATACAGCTGGGACATAGGGGTTGCAATATCTAATAAACCAATTGTCCGTCTAATCTGGCACCTTCTCTTTGACAGGTGTCTAAATCAGACAGAGGCATTAGAAGTAATATAAATACCTAGAATCCACCAATTATGCAAAACCATGCAACTGGGAAATTTTCTCCTTGGCCTTAGCCAGTGACCAGATTTTCCTTGAAGTATGCAAACTGACACCAATGTATTTTTATTTTGGCTGCTTTAAAAACCCTCATTCATATGAGGAGCTGAAAAACACTAAACTGTAATTCCAAACATTAAAATGAATATTGATTTCTTTTGATATAACCATATAGGGATTCTACTGAAAGTTTTGTACACACGCGCACACACACACACAAACATGCATCAGCAGCCTGAATATTTACAATACCTGTTATCTAAGTAGGAAAAATTTTGAAAAATAAATATATAGTAATTTCAAAAGGGAAACTGAGGCTATAACTCCATAACATCATTTGGATGAACAGTCAAAATTCATTGATCAGGTATTTGGAACCGTCCAGATGAATGATTGGTGTTTTTAATTGTACATCCAAATGCCAAGCATCTGCTGAAAGGCTACAAGAAATAGACATGACACAGAAGATACAAAACAGGTAGATAGATACTAAGAAGTCTACATTACATGTTCAACGATGATGATTGAATTTTTCATGTTTTACTCAGGTACTTTAGTATCATACAGATATAGTTCAAGTAACAACAATAAACCAGTTAACAAAAGATATGCCATTCAATACCCTACAACTGGATACTGATATCACCAACATTCCCTAAAATGTGAAAATGCAAATATTATTTTTCCTAAACTTGTAAACCACAACTTCATTCTACCATTAATAATTCTGTCTGGGATATTTATATTTTGAAATTCTAGTCACTTTAAACAAAAATACCTGTGAACTATACATACAGATATAGATATAGACTTAGATCTCCATTCTTTTTGTCATTACCAAAATCCTCTTTGGGAACCACTCTTTCTGAGCCATAATATAGAAATTTGTTTACAGCTATAAATTCACAGAAAAAAAAATAGTTTGTCAGGACACGTAGCGGATAATATTGCAAAAGGCTTTACATGGATTGCAATTCAGCTCATATTAGGTTTGTGATTCCAAATTCAATTTTGTAAATCATAAGCAGCCACAAAAATGTTACAACAGAATATGAGAAACATTAAAAGGCAATTTCCTCATTGTTGACTACTTATCAACTGACAACTTAGTCAATTAAAATTAAAACAATTAGTATGCTTTATGGTGACGGGTAAAATAAGTTTCACAGATTTCAAATAAATGTATTAAAATCCATGTGGCCTCTGTAATAAAATAAAAAGTGGGGCACAGATATTTTAATAAAATTGTTTTTATATTTGAAAAGGAAAAATAACCAATCCTACTGGAAAATTCAAACACCAGTTATATTTAACTTCACTGTGATTGCTAACAAGGCTTCTTCAAAGTCTACAAAATCAAAATTTGAAAGAACATACTTTTTTCAATGAAATAGCTATTATGAAGCTATTTTACAGCTGTGAATGCCCTCATAGGACAAAATGCTCTGTAGCATACATAAATACCAATAGGAATGCACAGATCAAACCTGTTTCTGTGATTATTTTTAAAGAACTGCTGGAGTAGGGATAAAGAGGATAGCAGTAAGATCTTCAGGAAAATGACCAAGATGGCACTGATTTTTGTTCTGCTGAACCATTTATTGCTCGCAAATTCAATTCCCCAGCCTTTTACAGCTACTCTCAGGGACCAACAGGCTGGCATGAAATTAAATTAACAAGCAGGTTCCCATCCTGAATTAGTGACTCCCAGCTGCCTGTCCCGTCTAGTTTCCATGGCAGTAGAAGAATCGGTGGAAAATGAGGTGCAGGAAATTGTAAGAAGCCAACATATCAAACTCTTTAAGTCAATTTCTTTAAACTGATGAATCAGTACTGGGGGTGGAGGGGGGAGGCAGAATTGAAGTTAAAAGTTTTTAATTTCCTGGCTCTTTGAAAAGGCCAGTGTGTTTCTGTTTTTGTAATTACTGAGGGATGCAAGCAACATTTCCTTATGTATTCCATAGAAGACTGTAGGTTTAGGATGGCATTTAGTTCATTCTGTATTTTACAGTAACCCAAGAAGTGTTTAAGGTTTTCTACGTGTATTTCACCTTTATTTTTCTTTCTCCTTTGATATAGATATTAAGATTTATCAGCCTGTTAAATGACTCCAAAACATCCAGAGACTAAGTAAAAAATTCTCTCAACCAGCCAGATGTTTGCTTGCATCACCTCAAACAGCTGGATGGTTGACGGAACTTTTCACTCACATATTTGTTGTCACCTAGACACAGTCACAGAGACCTGTCATAAGTACCCAGGAAAAAAAAATGAATCTTTGCACATACCTACCATAAACACAGATATGAAGGCTCTGAGTAAGAGCTTCACAGGGGGTGAGCCACTGCTTTAAAAAAGATTATCTAACACATTTTCCTGTGTCCATTTTCCTATAAAATTCTCCACTCATACAATTAGAGTAGGTGGGAATGGAGAACCCAGTATTTCAGAATCATTACATCACATTCAAAATATCATCCAAGAGGTAGTGGTTAGTTGGCATATATGCATGTTTCACCATATGCTATTGTTTACCTAAAGTGGAAGCTTGGACAGGAAGTAAAAGTCAGGGTCTTTTTTTAGTTGTAAATTATCCAAGATTATACTTCAGGTTTAGAAATGAGTCCTAAAATCATGTAAGAATTTAACAGGATTTATTTATCAGGTTTTAAATTATTATTTTTAAAATATCAGAGATCCAGCATCAACTGTAAAAATGTTTACTATCTCCAATTAAAACTCCTTTGTCTTGATTACATTCAGAAACATTAGCAATGCAATTGATATTTGTTATACAATAATTTTCAGTTTATGACATCATATTCCAATTTCCTTAGCCCTATTTTCCATGGTTCCAAGTGTAAGTAGCTTTGTTGGTCTTGCAAAATTGTACCATAGTACACCTAGCAAACTACAGAATTTCTATACATTATATAAATTGTCATAACGGAGCACCACATACCAA
The DNA here is from genome assembly GCA_032199065.1 of Smutsia gigantea. Lineage (NCBI taxonomy): Eukaryota > Metazoa > Chordata > Mammalia > Pholidota > Manidae > Smutsia > Smutsia gigantea. Next base: position 8,344 of record JAVSCE010003365.1, on the reverse strand, counting down.
AGAGACACCTACAGTTGGACCATCAAGGTTGTTAGGAATAATCAAAAGCTGTGTGAAACCTTTTATAGCTTTCACCCACTCAAACTAAGCACACTTCCAGCTGGTTCTATTTAACATTTACTTTGCTCAGTTCTTAAAAAAACAATGGAAAACAGAAAGGAATAGAAACAATACATTAAGTAAAAATTCAGAATGTTTTACCTTTTAAGGGAAGGAAAAATTACGGTAAGTGTCCATCCAAAATAGTGATTTAGTCTAATACTCAGAATCTGCAAATAATTTAAAGCAGTTATGGGAACAGTTCTGAAATCTGACTCCTTTTAATTTTTTATAATCAGCAACTACATTTCCAGCTATGGATATATACAGTATGCTGTTGATCGGAATCGCCAAATACTATCTCTTAAAATATTCTTCATTATTTAATCTGTCTGTAATTGTGTAGTAATCCAGTTCAAACCTTTTCTTCCAAATGGTAAATGATGGGAAGCTTTTATTAAGTATGCACAGATTACTACTTCTGAGGGTAAGTCGACAGGAACTTGAAGAAATATATATAATTTAATAAAATTACTGTACATATTTTTATAGCCAACGAATGGCATACTCATAAGATTGCTTCTAAATGTGTGTGTGTGCATGTGTGTGTGAGAGAACAAGTATGTGAGTACTATAAGAAAATTTGCTTTCATTAAAAATAAGTAATCATTGAATCAAGTATTCAAAGTACTAGTCTTCTTTTGACCTCAGATAAGTAAGTAAGCAGGTAAATAAATAAGTCAATCACTTGTTTGAGAAATCTTAGGGAATTTATTAACCATAATCTATACCAAGCACTTGATACCTATACTTAAAACTGAAACTGATGGCCTTTCAGGAAGAGCAAGCTTTAAGCAAAAATTACATGTATTCTAATTGCTATATCTAACATAGAATGGAAAAAAATGTTAGGTAATTAATACTGAGCCTTCTTACCACTTCCAAGTTTTTTTTAGGGTGTCACAGAAAATAAAGTTCCACTAAGCCTTCTGTCTTCAGAGGCACCATACCAAAAGCATATTGTGCAGCTTGACAATTTAAAGTTGTACAGAATAAACTTGAATGTTGGGCTGTTCTGCTTCAGCAAGAATCTCTGCATTAGCCGCATCAGAAAGATCAGGAAGCTATGATCATGCCAGTGTTATTTACACAAATGACAGCTGAATTAAAACACTGAGACTTTTAGGGTATTCAGACTTCCAATTAAGACCTTTGAATGAAATGGTAATTACATATAATCTGATTTTACTTTTTTTTTTTAGCACATCTATATGTTTGAATACTTGGAGCTTCAATCACCTTACAGCACAATGACTCTATGAAGCTTTCTTTCCATCGGCCCCATTGTATATTTTGTCAAATGACATGACTGTTCTTAACTCATAATTGGGACCTAGAACTAAACACTAAATCATGTATTCAGAAAATACTCGTTTTCTACTAAGTGTGTGGCATCCTGTCTGTGGAGTAGACTCTATTCGTTTTGTTATGCAAATGCTGACATTTCTTTGAAGAGTTGTTTTCCAGAAACACCTGTTTTTCAAAAACAGCATGAGAAACAATCTGAAAACTTTTAAAATAACATTGAGGGCACAGATTCATTTGAGATATTACCTCAAACCCCTTTTCAAGTGCATCTTGTGACTTTCTTTTATTATCATGAAAAGGTTCCAACATTATTTTGGCATGCCTGAAAGCTTTTAACTATCCTTAAAAAAAAAAACTTTGTGGTAGTAAATTATTTCACACATCTCCAAAAAAGAGTCTTATGAACTTGGACAAAAATGGAAAAACTGGGATTCTGCTTTTCCAGTTACTGACCTAAAGGATCATGTTACACCTTATGAAAATTCTTCTTTTTCTCCACATTGTAGCTATGGGCTGGGGGGGAGGGGGTGAGCAAACAAGTAAATGCTTGGTAATCATGGAACAGAATGTAAAGCTGTAGATCTCCTTTTAATAATTTTAAAAAAAGCCTCCCCTTCTTAGACTGTACTCGTTCTTGGCAGCGTTGGAGCACCGTATGCTTCAAACTAAAAGTCTTTGGACTGAGAAGATGGACAAGATATTTCAGCCAAAAGATAATAATAGAGCAGACATTTGCAATGTCTTCTCCAAACAGGTTAAGAGTAGCGATTGATACTCACGTGTACTAGTTTGTTAATTATAATCATAGAACAACAATCTAAAATTCAAGGAAGCTATGACCTTTACCAGAAACGCGATCAATTAAATGCTAATCTAATAGTATCTATTAGAGTCTACTGGGGTGTTTCGTTTCCTTTTGGTTTCTGAAACCAAATGGCTAATTTCCCCTCTATGGCACCAGGAACTTCTTTTTGTACTCCTTCGGGCCACCTCAAATACATCTCCCGATTAACATCCCAGGAAAAAAACGGGGAAGTTCAGGGTGTCTCCTGACCAGTTGTTTCATATTGAAGATGTAAGAGTTTTTCTACTCACATTAGCATATCACCAGAAGCAGGGATGCAGATCTGCTAAACCCGAAGGTGCCGACGGCAAGCACTAGCTGCAAACCAGTCCCCGTCCCCGCCCCTGCTCTCCCGGTGGCGAAATAGACGTCTAGACGACATCTACTAGTGGAGTGAGATCGTCTGGTCTTCGCAATTGTAAACAACCGGCTGCACTAGGTTTGCTGAAATGTTTAAATACCCTCCTGACTGCAAACACATCCACTCACCAAGTCACGCTAACAGTCTCCCCTTCTCCACCTCTAGGAAAAGCATCCTAGAACTGAATTGGCAATTCGCCCGTTGTGGAGTGGAAGAAAGTGAGGCTACACTTCCTCCGGCATGCCTAAAGGGTACTAGGCGCTCAGCAGATGTTCTGGCCGCTGCTAGGTTCCCGGGAACACCTCTCAGCACAAAATGCAAAATACACAAACCCGCGCCGCTGAACTCGTGGTTAAAGCCAACATCGACGGCTCCCAGAGCACCGATTGCTGCGCAAAGACTGTCTCCTTTGACAAAGATTGGGGTATCGGGAGGAAGCATCGGGTGGGGCCCCAGACGACGTCGGTTAGAAGGAGGTCCTGGAGTTCCCCCCGGAATCCGGGCTCCCCGAGTGAGGTTCAACGAGAAATTCAAAAGCAAACAGGTACTAAAGTGCGTCCTAGCCCCTGGGCATCTTCTCTCAGAGAGATGGCAGGAGGGGGACCCGAGTGGCCGAGCCCCGGGTGAACGTTCCAGGTGGGAGGGATGCCAGAGGAGAGGTGTCCCCTTATCTCTTGTCCAACCGAGGACCCCTTCCCAGCATCTAGGTCCACTTGTTAGAGCGCCGGGGCTCTGTGCGCGAGCCGGGGCGAGGGCCCCCTTTTAGAACCCGAGGAGTTGGCTGACAAAAAAAGTGTCGCCTGAGAAGCCCAGGGAGCCTTCGAAGGCAGCGCCCCCAGGGCCCGCTGGAAGCTTGAACTGCAAACAACGCCAATCTCCCACCTCCCCCGAGCTGGTCCAGAGCCCCCGGCCGGCGGAGACCCTTAGAAGAAGGAGCCGAGGTTCTGCCACCTCGGGCAGGAGTCCTAGAGCGGGCGCAGCCCGCCGCTCACGGCCCAGAGCCGCCATACGCCGCCTGCAGCCTCAGGGCGAAGTTCGCCCGGAGTCCTCAGGGTGAGAGGTTGGGGTGAGGAGGCGAACCAGAGGGAAGGAGGTGGGGGCCGGGAGAAACGCACCTACCTAGTCCAAGCGCAAGTTTCGGTGGCGTCTCCAGGTGCGATCCTCCGCCCCCTCGCCAGGTGCTCAGCCCCGCCGGGCGCTGCTGGTGCCTGGGACTTCGGGCGTCTCAGCCGGTTCCTGCGGGAAACGACTGTAAATCCACATTACTGTTGGAGCTGCCTCTCGGGCCCCCGCATCGTTCTCCTCCGGCTGGCGGTGGCGGTGCTCTCAGCCGGCAGCCGCCGGGGGCAGGGACCGAACCTGGCTACTGCCGCGCCAGCGGACGATCGCTGCCAAGAGGGTGCTTGTGCCCGGGTCGTCTGTGAGTGCGAGAGTGTATACGCGTGTGTGTCCGTGAAGGAGTGTGCGTGTGTGTACGAGCACAAGGGGTGAGTGAGCTCAGCCCCCGGGGCACTCCGAGATGAACTCCGGGCTAAGCCGGAGCCCGCCGTGCTGCCGGGTACTGGGCGTCTGCACGGCTGTTGGCCACGCTGATGTTGCCTTGGCCGCCGCCGCCGCGCTCTAAGGCTGGTCGCGGTGGTGCAAAAAATGTTTCTCCGCTACTCGAGACCAAAAAACCTGCCCTGTCTACTGAGCATGCCCGGTTTGACAGCTCCACAGCCGAGGTTTTTTTTTTCCCCCCTTTTCCCCAAGACTCCAGGTTTTAGCCGCAGCTGAGAAGGGGGGTAGGAGGAGGAGCAGGAGGAGGAGGAGGGCTGAAGGAGCAGGTAGCGGGCAGAGGAAGGGAAGTCGAGATGAGAAAGATCAGGGTGTCTAGAGGGTGGAGAGAGACAAGGAGAAAACTGGGGATGCGAGCGGAGGAAGGAAATACGGCTCAACAAAATATAGATTCGTACCACAATGAGTTCCTGGCCAGGGGACTCTTAGGACGAGCTTTTATTTTATTTTTTCCCCGAGGGTTAGGTGGGGCGGTGGGGAGGGGTTCGGAGCCCTGTTTGTCATCCCCAAGATCAACCTGGGACAGTGTCTCATAGTCATAACAAGCACAAACACGAGTACACACACACACACACAAAGGAGCAGGATCACTGCTTCCATGTGTAAAGCCTCCAAGTACACGACCGACTTAGAAAGAATGCGAAGTCTCTTGCCAGTATAACTTTGGCAAAAAAGAAAAGAAAAAAGCAAGATTTAAGAGAGAAATTGAGTTTCTCCTTTCTCCCTCACCCCCGCCTCCCAGAAAAGCTAAGCCTGCTAGTGCTGTGCTTAAGTGACCCGCAGGATCTCTTGCGTCCATCAGTGTGAGAGCACCGCCGGCCGCCTCCGGCTGACAGTGTGACCCCAGCGCGCCAAGGCCGACCACACGCAGCCTCCTGGCGGTCAGTACTGACAGTGTCCCCCTGGAGGGGGACCCAGAGCTCCAGCTCTAGCCCTGCCGGGCCGCCCAGGTCCCTGGGCTCCCCAACCGGCTCCGCCCCTCACCCAGCTGGGCCAGAGGGCACGTACCCGAAGGATCCCAGCGCGCTGCCCCAAACCCTGAATCCCTCCCTTCCCATCCTTCTCAGCTTCCTCGAAAAAGCGGAAAAGTGGAATCTGCGGGCAGAGAAACTCGCTTCGGGAGCCTTAGGAGTCCTACTGGGCATGCTCAGAACTTGGGCGCCTCGCGTGGAGGAACGCTCCAGCCGCCAGCATCTGCACGGCTGGGCCAGATGTGAGTGCGAGGTGGGAGGCGTTGGTCCCCCGATAGGAGTTTGGCGCCGGTTCCGGGAAGGGCAGCGGCGACGCCCACAGTCGCCTTCTCCTTCCCGGCTTCCCAGCGGGAGCAAGACCATGGGAGATACCAAGTGCCGAGCTGGGGGAGCTGCATCAGCTGGGGAACCCGGAGTAGTGCATACTCCCAGACCCCTTTACCCCGAGCGCCACCCTCGCCGTAGGCAGGTAGGGGGCGCGCAGAGCAGCCGAGAGAGCCCCGCATTTGTTCGCGGGGGCGACTGGCCTCTCGGTAAAGAACAGAGAGCGCGAAGACGCGAATCTTCTTTGGGAGGAGACGTTTATTGATGGTTTTCTTGAGTGAAGAAAGAAGGGCGTGTGTGAATGTGTATGTGTGCACAGACGTTTGTAATTTTTCTCCGCAAGTGCAGGGACAAAAAAGCGAGAAGCTATTGCCGAGTTGAGAGCCCGCTAGGGGTTGCAATAAGGTACATTTGGAGCCTTGGCTGGCACTAATTACCGGGAAGAGTTGCTCCCGGCGCGGTGGGCGCGCACCAAAGCTTCCAGCTGTTCTCCACCCTGTGTGGTGGCAGCTGCGCGAGGACGGCTTCCGGGCTGTAGAGTCTCTGCGCTCCAGAGCCGGGCACCGGATTCGGTTTCCGAAAGGGAGGTAGTATAGGGCGACGCCAGGGGGAGATCTCGGAACCTTGTGTTCCCATCTCCCTGGCTTTTGATACAGGTATTTTGCAAAGAGGGAGCATTGTAAGCCCCGCACACCACCGAGGGGAGGAAATATACCGAGCTGAACACTCTCGGGAAGAATCGGGGAATCAAGAGCACCTTTATTCCCATTCGTCCCTTTTCCAACACCGCCTTCAGCTCCGGGCAGGAATCGTTTGGCTCTCTGCTGCTCATCATCACCCCATCCCCCAAACCCCGCCCCCAGCCGACCGCTCTGCCAACAAAGAAAAGATGACAACCCTACTCTGTAGCGGGATAGCAACTGCTTCCAGAACTATCTCTGTTGGGCTGTTGAAAAAGCAAGGGGAAGGGATGACTACAAAATCTGTGTCTTGCCATCAGTATGTAAACGAACCTTCCTAAAACCCACTACCCTCTTCTGAAACAAAACAAAAACAAACAAACAAACAAACAAATATATATATATATATATATACATACGTATATGTATATACATATGTATATATATATATATATCTTGAATAAAAGGTTCCTCATTAAGAACATCCCGAACCCTGAGCTGCAGGGGAAAAACTTTCAAGATACCTCCTCAATTCCCACGTAAGAGTTCTGGAAGCACGAAAAAGAAACATCTGGCCAGTCACATCTCCAGTGACTCGTAACACTCTGAGTCTAAGGAAATTGTGTAACCAACGATTAAGGAAAGAGCTCCTCATTAATGAAAAGGGAATTCTGGCAGAATGGGACATGGGCAAACCAGAAGAGCCACAGAAATGAACTCTAGAATTTACAACCATGATCATCTCACTTAAACTCACTGTCTCTTTGTTAGGCTTTTTGAAGACACAGGGAGGAAGGGACAGTTGAAGCCTAGGGAGTTCATGAAAGGAAACTCAGCTTGTTTCTGTCCTGGCAATTCAACAGTCTTGTTTAATCATTTTTTAAAACTCTCTCCTCTGCAGCCTCGTCTTTATATATTTTCCTCACATTCTTCCGTCTCATTTTCCTTATCCCTCTTCCATAGCTCCCTGGAGTACTTAATTCATTTGCTCTGCAGCTGTCTCCTTTTAGTTCCTTCAAAATACTGTTTCCCTTTCTAATTCCAAAGTACAGAGAGTTCTGTCACTTTTCTCCCTTTCCGAACAACTGATTTACTGCTTCTGGACATCCATAGCCTGATAGTGTAGGTGGATCTCCTAAAGCACTTATTCAACTTTAGAGATTTCCCTAGACACATTTAAGCAACAGGAAGTTGCAGAATTTTCCAGTCATTTTGCTCATGGGACCAAGAATTTCTATTTCAAATGTGGCTAGCAGGAAGAAGGCACACTAAATTGCCAGTTTCAGAATGGCCAATGTAAAGGAAAATATAACCAATTGTAATGGAGCATGCAATCTGTATAGGACAGTTAGTTGCCTAGATTATTCTATTCAAATAATTTGCTAGGAATTTTAAGAGATGTGCATTTTCATTAAGAAAGACCACACACATGCATGCATATAGCCTTATACAGTTACTCCAGAACTAATGTAATTACATAAAAATTCAGCAAATGATTATGGCGCATCTACTATGTTCCAGGAATTGTGCCAGCTCTGGGAATAGGTAAAGAAATTGAAATTTAAAGTAGCTAAGAAATGTTCCGAAATTTGTGAACAATTCACTTATCAACAAGCCTATATCGAGTGGCTGTTACCACATACCTACAACAATTCAGTCTTAGAGAATGATATTTAGGTGTTCTGGCCTTGATTTTTTTTTAAACATTATTTGTTTAATCCATAGGTTGCATTCTCTGCAAAGAATGCATAATGGAAAATATCACTTATTTCAATCTTGTTTCTAAGTACCCTCATAAGTAAGAATGTAAGTACAATAATATTAGAAGAGAAAAGTCAATAACAATTACATAAAGAAAATCAATGTGAACCATCTGAAATGAAGGAGTTTTGTTTGGTTGCTTGTCTAATGGGAAGAGATTTTCAAAGGCACACTTTCAGTATGTATTTGTTGTGGCAAGCCATTATTTCCTATTGCAACTGATAACAATGTCATCTAGAGATCAGCTACAAGAGACTATGAATGGTGCTGGCACTTTAACTTTTGACTACAGTGTTTGGAAGCAGGAAAGGTAACGTAATGATTTTCTACTCAGTTTCCATAAACAAGAGCTGTAAAATTGCATTCACCAGCTTGCAGCTAGGGAGTGCCCATTTCTGGCCCACTGTGGGTCCCTTTGGGAAAAGCAAGCAGCCACACT
>JAVSCE010003364.1:52239-190841 GCA_032199065.1 Smutsia gigantea | reverse complement strand
GCCTCTTCTATCCCCTATCTCTCTCTCCAGCCTCATCTCACCCCACAGGACTCCTTGCTTTCTGTGGTCCAGACACTTCAGCTTTGTTTCCCTTGAATTCTTCATGCTGCCTTGTGCCACAGGACCTTTGTGCAAGTTCCCTCTATATAAAAAGTTCTCTTTCTCACTTCTCTTCTACATTTCCACTCGTCCTTCAGAACAGGTTCTGGCCAGGTTTTCCTTCCTCAGGGAAAAACCTCATAGATTAGATCAAAGCCACCTGTTATAAGCTTCAACAACACCCCTCCTCTGTCCCCATCAGGGCTCACTTCATGTGACTCCTGCAGTTACAGGGCCCTGTGCTTAGAAGAGTCCCATGCTTTGTGTAAAGCTCTGCTCTCACCATCTTGAAATTCTTGTTTTGAACAAGAGGCCCCACATTTTCATTTGCAGTGACCCCCTCCCCAGCAATTTATGTAGCTGGTTCTGATCCAATGGCAATATTATGTTTGTTTGGGTGACAATTTGATTAGTGGCTTTATCTCTGACTATCCTGTAGACTGTAGACAGGGCTGTGTTTGTTTGTTTTTTAATATAATTTATTTTATTATTATTAATCTACAATTACATGTGCAATATTATGGTTATTAAACTACCCCTTCATCAGGTCCCCCCCACCAACTCCATTACAGTCACTGTCCATCAGCGTAGTGAGATGCTATAGAATCACTACTTGTCTTCATTACAATTAGCAGATGTGTTTGTTTTTTATACTTTTGTCTCTGACACATAGGAGGCGCTGAATGAATGAGTGAGCTGGATTCTTTTAGGACTTCAGGGTTTGGTTAGGGAGATAAGTGTGTCTCCCACACTGCTCCTGGAGGGCAGTGGCAGTCATGCCTTTCCCATTCTGTGGTGTCCAGCACAGAGCCTGGCAAAGAGGAGGTGTCAGTTCATGGGTGTGAGTAGAACCAAATATACATCAAGGGGATGTTGTTGGCATCGCTGTGCTACAGATGACATAACGTGTTGTGGACATAATTGGGGAGGAAGGCAAGGGGATGTGGGGGAGGCTTCATGGGGCAGGTGGCAGTTGAACTGGGTCCCAAAGGAAGGTGAGATAAGGTTTGGTGGAGATAAGTGGTGCCTGGGCATTCCCAAAGGAGTAGTGGCCATGGTGTGTAATTTGGGAGAGAGACTCCAGCATCTTTGTGTCTCCATCTGTCAGGAGAGTGGGTGGAGGTGTGTGTGCACGGGTGTATTATGAATTATGAATTCAGGGATTAGATCCCAGAAGTTCTGCATCTACCCAGGAGCCGACTTCTTTCATGCCCTTATTTATTTATTCATTTAGCAAAACACAGCAAGTTCCCACAATGTGCCAGACCCTGTTCTAGGTGCTTGACATACAGTGGTGCCCCCTCTTCCCCCAGCTCTCAGCTCAGTGCAGGTATCAGAGGACTGCATGAGCATGGGGGCTGGGGACCCACAGCAGAGGCACCTCACCTGTCTGGGAGTTAGGTCAGCTGGTGGGAAAGAACCAAAGGCAGTAGGCGTGAGACCAGAATGGTCAGCCAGGCCAGGCCATGAGGAATGGCAGTGAGAGGTCTGAAGCACTTATTAGGCAACTAATGGATCAGGTTCTGTACTGGGCGGTTTCAGACATACTAATTTTTTCAGTCCTAGTGATAATCCTCTGAGCCTGAGTGAATGGCCTCATTCCCGTTGTACAGATGAGAAAACCAGTCACATGTATGTTCCAGAAAGATCACCCTACCTCTAGTAGAGAGTATGTACTGGAGGAAGCCAGATGGGAGTCCGGGAGAACTATAAGGATGTCAGTGGTGGGGATGGGGAGAAGGGATTGGAGGAGAACTGGGCAGGATTTGGTGACCAATTGAACAAGGGGATGAGGGAGACTGATGAGACAGGAGGATGCCCAGGATTCTATCTAGGGTGCCTAGGGCAGGGGGCGTCTCTGAGATGGGGAACACTGAGACGGTGGTTTGGGGCTCAGATGCCAAATTCCATTTTGGATGTCCTAACCAGACCAGCTCTTGTCCCAAAGCAGGAGAGAGAGGAAAAACCACACCAGCAAACTTCAAGAGCTGGCACTGCTGCTACCTGTGGCCCTGAAGATAGGTTCCAAGAAGCTCACCAAGGTATGGGGGCTGAAGGAGAGGAGGCAGACTGGGAGGCAGACTTGAAAATATCAGTAATCTGGCTAACCTCCTTTGTGCTGGGAAACCCAGACAGACCCTTTCAGTGACACCACTGAGATGGGAATGGTCCTGCTCTGAATGGGAATTCCTGGGACTCTTCCATCCCATGTCTAGAAGCCTGGGCGATCCTTCCTTGCACAGGCAGCAGAGGAAACTGGGAACGGAAAAACAGGCAAGGAGCCGGGTTGAGGTCATCATCTGGGAGTGAACCAGCCACGGGAGCCCTTCAGCTCCACAACGCGGAGCTCTGGGCAGGTCACTGCTCAGCTAGCAGCCTCCCAAGCCTCAGGTTTCTCAGCTATAAAATGAAAAATGACTCCTACTATCTGGTGATATTATGAGACCATAAGACATGAAAGCCATGTCAAGCTGCCAGTGTTGGGTCTCTGAGTCCCTTGTTTTGTGAACTGTGGGTATCATCTCCATAAGGTAGGAATAGATAAATCTTCCAGTGGCTAATCAGTAAATGTATGTGGTGCTGCACTGACACCTCGCTCGCAGTGGGAACAGCCGAATGTGAGGCTCAGAAGTCCTGAAGGCTCAGTGTGATGTTTTCTTGCTATCTTGCTATATAGTTCCTCAGAATCTGGTCAGGAAGATGGAGATTTGAACTCAGGAGTAACTGATCTCAGCTGGAATGTGCTACTTGGTTCAGAGGTTCAGAAGAGCAGGTGTTTGGGGGAGCTGCCAGACCCTAACCCTAATCTCCCTGTCACCGTATCCCATCAATCACCAGGTCATGTTGACCCCCTCCTGAATATCTCAGTCATAGGTGCTTGTATTAATTTCCTATTGCTACTGTGACAGAGTACCATGCATTTAATGGCTTAAAACCTCACAAACATACACTCTTACAGTTCTGGAGGTCAGAAGTGAAAAATCAGTCTTGCTGGTCTAAAGTCAGGGAGTCAGCAGAGCTGGTTCCTCTTGGAGGCTCTGAGAGAATCTGTCTCCTTTTCCTTTGCCAACTTCTAGAGGCCAACTGTGCCCCTTGGCTTGTGCTCAAAGCCTGCATGTAGCATCTTCAAATCTTTCTCCCTCTCTTTTCTGCTCCTGTCATCACTTTTCCTTCTCTGCCTTTGACCCTCTCACATACAAAGACCCTTGTGATTACATCAGGCCCACTCAGATAATCCAGAATATTCTCCCCATCGAGATTCTCGCTCAGTCACATCTGCCAACTTCCTCTTTGTCATACAAGGCAGCATATTCACAGGTTCCGGGAACTAGGACATAGGTGTCTTTGGGGCATTATGCAGACCACCACAGTGATAAAAAATATTTGAGGAATTCTGTCCTCTGTCCTCAAACATTTGGCTATTTGGTGTGCATAGGTACTGCAATAAAATCCTGGGAGCAGAGATGACTGGGACTCTGTCCCTGCCCTGGAGGAATAGTAGTCTAGTCAGGGGACAGGAAACATCTCATCACTGACCAGATGACCACTTTGCATGGAATTATCCCCAGGCCACAGCCCACTTTCTTTAGCATTGATTCTCTGCTGTCTCTTCTTCCCTGTCTTCATCCTTCCTTAACTTCAATCCTAAGCCCACTGCTCCACATGTAACCTGCATCCCCATCAGTCCCCAGCCTCCCCCTTAACCAGTCTGCCCGAAGTGCATCATCCCACCTCATGCCAGGGCTGTGGGACTTGCTCAGTCCACTGCCCAAGGAACTAATGGGAGCGAGTATGTGTTGCCTCTCCCATATTTGAGATTTGGGATGCAGATCTATGGGATCCGTCCTCACCATCCTAAATGCTCCCTGTCCCATGTGGTCCTATGGCTTCTCTGTCTGACCATCAAAGCTCTTAGTATATTTCTACAATGGTTTCCTTATCTCTGAGTCTCTTTAGGTGAAGAGTGCTGAGAGGATAAGGACCATAATGGAAAAATCTCTCCCCCCAGCACCCACAGGGCCTAGCACAAAGCAGATAACAGTAACAATTACTCCCAATTTACTGAAGAGTTCTACGTGTCAGACGCTGGGTGCCGAGCATTGTATATGCGTTTTCTCATTCAGTCTATCCCCTAAGGCCTGTGAGATGTGTATGGGTATGCTCATTTTTCAGTCTGAGGAAACTGGAGGGGTCATAGTACCCAGAGGGACACAGCTCATTAATGGCCGGTGGGAGAGAGTCATGTGTCTCATTCCAAAGACCCACATCCTCAACCACTGTGTCACTCAGTGTTCAATAGATGTTTGCTGAATGAATGAGGGAATTCCCTCTGTTGAGACAGTTATAGGTCCTGTCAATCTTACCATCAGAAGGTTTCTGAGATTTAAACCTCTGGTGTAGGCCCCAAGCTAACCTCCCTGAAGTATCAATTACTGGGCCTTCTGTCCTGAAATCTGAGATGATGCCCAATTGCCTTCTGCATAAAACCTTTATACTAGTAAAAATAACTAACATTTTATATTACTTTACAATTTACAAAGACTTCAGCTTACTGAATGCTGACCATGTGCCAAGCCTGGTGTTGGAGATGCTAAGCTAAAACACAGCCTCTGCTCTTGAAACCATAGACTAGTTATAAAAAGCTAGAAAAGGTCTTCATTTAATCCCTTGAGAACCCAATGAAGGCTACTGTGCATTAGGTATGTATCAGGCTCTGTGCTGTGTGATTTCACATCCACTGACTTACTCAGTCCTAATGATAATCCTCTGAGCCTGAATGAGTATCCTCGTTCCCCTTGCACAGATGAGGAAACTAAGTATCAAAGAAGAAAAATGACCTACTCCCAGCACACGGCCAGTAAGTGGCAGATGGCAGATTGGATCTAGGTCCTCCCAAATTCATGTCTCTTGGCTGCGTCACATGTATTCCTTAGTTAGACCGTGGCTTCCATCTCTGGATCAGGTGAGATAGTTTCAGTGAATTTTATGAAATGACTTCCCAGAAGTCCCCTTATGAGACCACATTTCCTGATTTAGGGTTTGGAAGATTACTGCTAATGGTCTTATTGTGAATTCTAGGGATTCAGTTCACTGAGCGCAGTACAGGCCTCTTCGCTCCCCTTTTCATCAGGCTAACTCCCGTCATTCTTCAGGTCTCAGTTTAAATGCTGCTGCTCCAGAGAGGCCTTTCCAGACGCCCAAGGCTAATTTCAGAATCTCTTGTTATACTCTTATTCATAATGCTTATCCCACAGTCGATCAGTTTATGACTTAGGAGTTTATTAAGGTCTGCTGCCTCATTAGGTTGTACGTTCCATGAAGGCAGTGAAGGTCTAGTTCACCCTTACATGCCTGGCCCTTCGTGGGTAGTAGTTTTTTTAACTGAGTATCTCCAGTACCAACTCAATTGGTATTTGGTAGCTGGAAGGGGGATGTGTGCTGGGCCAGGGTCATTGTCCTCAGTTCCGTGGGAGTGATTCATTCCTTCAGCAATTGCTGGCAAAGCCACCTCTTGATTCTATGTGCTTGGGATACAGAAATCATTAGCTACAGTCTCTACCTTCACCAAGTTCAAGGTCATTGAGGACAGAACAGCGAGTAAACAGATAATTGGAAAACGGTGGTGGAAACAAGCCCCAGGTTTCTGAGGAGGGACATCTGACCCAGCCAGAGTGAGAGAGGTTAGGGAAGCAGGAAATCTGGAAGGTGGAGACTGCTGCGCTAAGGCTCAAAGGAGAAGCCAGTGAGGGAGTCAGTGGGGAAAAGAGGAGGGCTTTGCATAGAGAGGATGCAGTATGTGCAAAGGGCCAGGGGTGAGAAGCTGAACAGTGTGTGCCAGGAAACTAGACCAGGAGGCAGGCAGACCAGGGGATTCAGATTCCAATTCTGCCACTTCCTCTCTGTAACCTTAGAAAGTCCTGTTCACACTTTGAGCCTCAGTTTCCTTAGTTGTAAACTGACATCTCACTGGGCCTCAGTGAGGACTAAATAGCAAAATAAGAACAGCTCTGCTGGGGTGGGGCACAGGGTCCTAGAGCCTTTCTGTCCCTGGTCCCTACAGCTCACGTTGTCCTGGACCCCTGCTCCTGTGCTCAACCTTGTCTTTCTTTTGAGGGCAGAAGGAGATTCTGCTGCACATCCTGCACTACATTCAGCACCTCCAGAGAAGCATTGATGTGAACAAGGTCTTGCTCAGACGCCACCTCTCCAGTGGGGATGGTGGGCTTGGGGGTGAGTTTGGCCAACATTTCCCAGTGCCTGCTACATGCCAGGTATTGTCCTAGCTGTTAGGGACACCGACTGACTTAGACAAGCCCAGGCCCTCCTGGATCTCAAACCTGGCAGAGAGAAAAAAGTCAGAGAGATGTGCGAGATGCTCGGAACTCAGAGGAGGGTGTGTGGGAAGACTGGCAGGGAGGTGCCTTGGCGCTGGGGCTTCAAGGGCAGTAAACAAAGAACCCCGCCAGGCAGAAGAAACAACGTGAGCAAGACTGTGCAGGCATGAGGAAGCACGTGTGGAATGTTTGGGGACAGGCAAGCAGTTGGGTGTGATGGGAGGGACTGTGCAGGGAGCGTACAGCATCGAGACAACACGCGCCAGCTCTTGGGCCAGATCCTGACCCAGACACATCTTCTGACCTAACCTCTCTGTGCCTGTTTCCTCATCTGCAAAACAAGATCAATAGTAGCACTTCCTTTCTGTGCTTGTTGTGAGGATTCCATGAATTAGCACACGTAGAGGGTGCTGTGACACGGTGCCTGTAACGGGCTGGCCGTCCCATACTGTGTGTGCTGGGTGCTGTCCTTTTTCCTGGTGTGAAAAATACATGACGCGATGGTGGAGGTGAGGCAGGTACAAAATCCTGAAGGGCTTCCAGCACCTGGCTGAGGAGGGAGATGAAGATGAGGAGAATTACTGAAGGACTTTAAGCCAGGGGAAAGCCATGATCAGATGTTTTTAAGGAAGAGGTCCCTGACATCTAGTGGGGAGGACTGGTTTTTAAGTGAGGAACAGTCAGGGAGATCAGCAAAGGTACTTTTAGGAGTGATGCGGACAGGAGGCAATGAGGCCTCATCTACTGCTACAGCAGAAATGAGGACAGAGGTGGGTACATTTGGACGACGTTAATGAGGAGGAATTGAGAGGCCTGAGGGAGAGGCCCCAGGCCCCCCAGGGTGGGTGGTGGGGCTCTCACTGTCTTGAGAGAGGTAGGAGGAGGAATTGATTTGGGACAGGGAAGCATTTGGGAAGCACTGAATCCGTCTTCCTTCTTGGCCAAGCCCCAGAATGGCTGGCTGTGCCCCCTCACACCAGTCCAATCTCCTCCTAGGACCTCAGTTTCCACATTTGTAAAGTCAGCCTGGAGACCGTGGCTGTCCCCCACCCCTCTACCCAGGATTGAAAAGCATTGTCTGGAAGGTAGGAGACCAAATCTGATCTGTCTCTTGTCCCGTCCTGTGCAGGGCTGGACTGGAACCCAGCTTTGGGCCCAGTGAGACGGAGACATTCTACCCCATCAGTCTCCCCATTCTCTCGAAAGTCCTGTCTTTGGGGAGCCTGCCAGAAACCTCGGAAGAAGAAACAGCTGATAGGCGCATCAGGTACAAGCTGTCAGTAGCAGCAGACAGGCAGCAGAGGTCAGTTCGGCCCCTTCTCCCGGGGGGTCGACATTCCAGGGAGGCTGGGGCAGCCAGCCTGAGCCCCTGACCAGGCTTTGGAGTGAGATGCATCTGGGTTCAATTCCTGGTTCCTCCTCTTCTTTCTAGCTCTGAGGCCTAGGGTGCTTACTCTCCTCCTCTGAACCTCTGTCTCCTGATCTGGAAATAGTAGTACCTGCCACAGGGTGGCCTTAAGGATTAGGAGCCTATGTACATACTACTCAAGCAATTCTTAAGTGCAGAGACACATGGTCAGTGCTCAGTGAATGGAAGCTGCTGTGGCACTTAGTGTCTTTATGCTCAGTCATCCACCCCGGGCCTGCGCCTCGGGGAGCATGCGTGGTGAACAGACGCAAGCATCCTAGGTCCAGCCTCAGCCTTGCTACTAACTCCCTGTACGTCCTTTCCCCTTTGCAGGCCTCAGTTTCCATGTCTTTAAAATGGAAGTTGGACCTAATCAATGATTTCCAGCCCTGGCTGCATATCTGTGTGAATCATCCAGGGTGCTTTTTACAAAAGTCTACGTCTGTGCCTCACACCCAGAAACTCGAGTTTCAGTGGTCGGGGTGGAACCTGGGCATCAGTTTTTATTCAGAGTTCGCAAGGTGCTTCTAATATGTGGGCAGAGGAAGGTTGCATCAGACTAGGTGATCTCTAATTCAGGCCCCAGGATTACCCGGGAAGGGCTGGTGAGTGACCAGGCCAGCCAAGGCTTTGGAACAGGTTGTTGGGTCCAGAGCAAAGAAGACCCCTGACCTGAGTCCTCTTCCGGTCACAGCCAGGCCCCCAACCCCTCTAACACCCATCCTTCTGCTCTCTCAGAACGCCAGACCCAGGCCCAGAACCCTCGATGCTCTCCGGCCCTGGACAAGCCCAAGAAGTGGGTGGCCCCATGCCCAGGCCAGCAAGGAGGAACTGTTGGGGGACCCACCGCCCCTGAAAGAGGCCCCGCCCCAAGCAGTTACCCCAAGGCTGTGTCATCCGCCCCTCAGGGGGACAGAAAGGGAGGAGGATCCCAGCTGGCATGGCTGGATACGGCTGAGGACAGCACCCACTCTGACATCTCAAGTTGGTCTCTTTCCTCAGCATTAACTTAGCCATTTATATGCTGCTTAGCAGCACCTGTGACATCCTGGGCACAGTCACAGTAGCCAGAGTTTCAAGGGTGGACAAGAGAGACGATGTCTCATGGTCTCTTCCTAGTTCTCTTTTCCTGCTGGGCAGTATCACGGGTGGAAGGGGGTACTGGGATCAGTGCCCCCCTCGTGTGGGGCTGCGGGTCGCAGAACCGGGGTGAGGGCAAGGCCTCCTCAGAGGACTTAGAGACTTCGTTTGAAGCTGCCAGATGCCCTCGTGACTCCCCGTTGCTGTGTCAGCCTGAAAAGGCGTGATGCTGCACCCAGCAGAGATGACGAGAAAGGGGGTGATTGGAAGGCAAGGCCTTGAGTCCCCCCTTCTTCACTCACTCATTCAGCCTTACTCCCTGAGCGTCTCCAGGCCCAGCCGTGTGCACAGTGCTGGTGACACAGTCCAGAGGAGGAGTCCCACACTATCACCGTGGTCCTGAGTAGCCCAGCCATCTGGGGCTGCTCAGGAGGCCGTGAGGGCCCAGGGGAGGCACCTGGCCCACCTTGGGAGGCAGGGCTTCCAGATCTGCTAGTTGTGTGGCCTGGGGCAAATGACTTATCGCTCAATGCCTCAGTTTACTTAACTTGGCTATAATAAAAGTTCCCTTTAGCAGAGGGTTACTGAATAGTATATGAAATGATAAAAACATGAGGCCTGACAAACACTGGGTACTTGTTCACTCTCATCATCTTCACCGCCAAGATCCCAGCTAAGGGTTTGATCTTCCTTAAGCTTCTGACACCGATGGGAGACTCCAAAAGCCTGGGGGTACTTCAGGGCCATCCCTAAGCCTCACCCAGAGCCAGGTAGCCAGATGTTGGCTAGGCTGAGGGAGGGAGCGGCGGTAGCAGGCCCTGCCACCTCTCTGTCCCTGAATCTGAGAGTCCGGAACTTGGCCCTGTCAGCGCACTGACCGTCCTGACTTGCCCCCTTAGGCTGCTCTGGCACAAGGAGGGCCCGGGACGGTGGGCCCTACCACGCCTTCCAGCCCCAACAAGGGCCTAAGAGGATCAGTTTTCTCACTAGGACACAGCCCCGTTCCAGGTAACGGAGCCCCAGGGCTGTGAGTTGGGGAGGCTGAGGTGTATGGTCTGGAACGGCTGAGGGGTAGTAAGAAAGGAGATCAGTCCACAGCCACTGCTGGTGTCCACACAGCAAGAGCTGCTTTGCGCATGCGTGGTAGGCTCAAAGGAAAGCCTTGCTCTGTCTGCTGGACCAGGGCCACAGCCCCTCACCAGCCCCCTGCACCTCCCACCTCACCTTTCCAGCCTATCCTCACTAGTTGCTGGAGCAGCTTTTCTAACACAGACCTTGACCACATCAGTTTGTAGCTCTATACCCTCCCTCAGTGACCATAGGAAAGAGCCCAAATATCTTAATTGGCATCTGAGACCTTTTCTGGCCCCAGCTCACCTTGCCAGCCCCATCTCCTGCCCTCACCCCTAAATCTTAGCCTTCACACCAGCAGATATCCACCACTCCCCATGGGAGCCATGCCCTTGTTCTCTCTGGCCTTTTCACTCTCTGATCCCTCTTCCTGGCAAGGCTGTTCCCTCATCAACCTGGAAAACTACCATCCTTCAGGCTAAGCTCAGGGGTGTCCTCCCTCCTGCCTGCCTACCCTCTCCTTGGCCCATCACAGCAGTGGCCCTGGTGGGCAGCATCTCATCACAGCTGGAAGCTCCTTGAGGGTGGGCACGGCAGCTGACTAAGCCTTCTGCCCCCAGCAGCTAGCATGGGCCCATCCTTGTCTTATTTTACAGTGTGCGACACTGAGACACCCGACGGGGAGCCAGCTGACCCAGCCACTCAGCAGCTCCCAGCCCAGGGCTCCAGATCTGCCTCTTGAATTTCACTTCTTGCAGGCAGAACCTGGTGTTCTACAATCCCAGCGAGGAGGCAGACAAGGAGTCCCCAGATTCTGACCCGTGGCTTCCTGCCTGGACTCCAGAGAGCAGCCCCTGTGGTGACTGAAACTGTCTCTCCTTGTCAGCTGGTGTGGGACCTTCTGGATACCTTCCTTCCGAGGATTTCTGTAGGAGGGGGAAGTGGGAAAGGGAATGGATGTCTGCTAAGCACAGGGAAGGCAAGCACACAGTGGGCTCTGTCCGGGAGCCATTGGTTGCATGGCAGACATTGCTAATCAGTCAGTACTCAACACTGCTCCCAGACCCTGCCTCAGAATCGTCATTACACCAAGTCCCAGACAGCTACGATCAGTCTATCGGGTCTGGCACATCATGATATTGATTTTTTTTTTGTCATTCCTGACATAATGCCAAACATCATGCAGCTTTGTTTCCTCTACCAAGCCCTCAAAATGAACAACTGACAGTGTCACCTTTCCTTTCCCCAGTGCCTGGCCACCATCTTCTCCAAGCCAGCTGCTGTGTTGAGGGAGAGGGCCATCTCTGACAGCCCCCTGAGCCTGGTGTTTCCTTTTCAGGGAGCCCACTGGCCTTAGGACCTCCCCAGATTAGCAACTGGAGTGTGACAGGCCACCCGAGTGAGAGCCTAGGGTTCAGCCCCTCCCTCTTCAGCTCCCCAGGAAAACTGCTGCCCGAACAGATCTTGAAGGATGGCACTGAGTGCCTGACCCAAGGTGAGCATTCAGGCTGGACCCTACACTTAGCTCATTCAAAAAATGTGGTGATGCTCACCAAGTGTGTAGCCCTGTGCTGGGCAGTGTGAAGTATGATCCCATCTGGACCCAGTGGGGGAGCAGCCCTAGGTGGGTGTGGTGGGTGGAAGGCTCCAGGAACCCACAGCAGAGACCCATCACTCTGTCCAGCTTGGAGGTGCCCCAGGGGAGCTGGCCCATGAGCTGGATTTGGACATGGGGCAAAGGAGCTCAAAGCAGAAAGCCAGAACACTGCACTCCAGCCAGGAGGATGGTGGGACAGAGCTTGGTGCCGTGAGGGGCATTTCTGTTCAAGCCAGCCCTCTGGTCTTCCCACATTGCCCCCACAGCTCTCTTTGAGGAGGTGTTCTCAGATCCTGCATCTTCACCTTCTGCCTGCATGCCCGAGGCACCACAGAAAAAGGTAGGCTTCTGTCCACAGACACATTCATCCTTTCCACATACATCATTCACCTATTTGATTCACTCCATCTCCTCAACCTTTCAGCTGCCTCCCACCCACCCACCCACCTGTCCATCCGCTCATGCTTCTTGTCTTTCCAGAGTTGCTGGCTGTCTATGCCCTCATCTGCCCACTTTTTGATCACTCACTGCTGGATGTCAGGTGCCCCACTCTGTGCTGGGCACTTGCAATGTACTAGACACAGAGGATAAAAGCTCGAAGCTGCCACGTGCTCATAAGAAACCCCTGTAGTTTTATAAATGCTCTATGAGACAGGATCTCCTGTGACCCCATATGACAGATGAGGAAACTGAAAAAAAGCAGAGTGACCCCAGGAATCCTCAGTTGGACAGAACCCTCCCCCACCCACCGAGCCCTGAAGCTCACCTCAGCCACCATCTGCTCCAGCAGCTCACCGTCTGTCTGACAGAGCGGCAGCCCCAGCTCTGGTCCCCAACCAAGTCTTCCTCCAGTGGGTGGGGTGCAGGCCCTGCCTCCATGAGTAGCTGAATCTGTGGTAGAAACAAAAACAGACACCCTTAGTGGAGTTCTTCGTAAGGGCCATGCACGGTGCTAGATTCTTCTCAGCCCTGAAAAGCACATCAGTGACCGCTATTCTGTAGATGCTGCTCAGAGAAATTAAGACTTGCCCAGGCCTCACAGCTCCCCCATGAAGTAGTAAACTGATAGGATTAAGAGCTATTGCCACAGAATGGGAGGCAGAACCCCACCCAGCATCTCTCTCGCATCCTGTGGAAACCTGGGGACACTTGCTTGAATGTCCAGGGCATGTTTGGGTGAGGCTGTCTTGAATCCCAGCTGTTTATGATTCTGTTAGTTCCTAGGAAAACAGTGGGGACATGAAGGGACACTGCTGTGCCCCCTCACATCTCCTCCCATTTTCCTCTTTCCCCCTCAAGGAGACATTTCCTGAGGCCCCTGAAGACCCTCCTGACTTCCACAGCCTGTGCCAGCCCTCTGTCTCACTAGACAACTTCTGCCTCTCACTGTATGAGAACAGCAAGATGCCATCCAGCTCCAGCTCCGAGGACACAGACACAGAGTTGGTGTGGAGTCAGCAGGAGGTAAGGGCAGACAGCCATCCTTGAGGCTGGTGCTGCATCTCGTGCCCACCCTCATCTCTGTGTCTCCCACCCAGAACGCTCCGGCCAACCCGGAGGGCCTGCAGTCCTCCAGTGATGAAGGCAGAGACTACACGTGGACCCCCACCCAGAGGATCTCAGCACTGAGCGCAGCTGGGAGAAAGGCCGGGAAGGGCCAGGGAGGCAGGGGCCCCATGAAGCTCAAGGAGAACAAGAAAGCCCCCTACCCGACCCAGATGAAGAAAAAGTGTGTCAATGGCTTCATCATGTTCTGCAGGATGAACCGGAAGCAGTACATTCGGTGGGTGGGGCCTGCCCTTCCTTGTCCACCCACACTCAGAGCAGGTTGCCCTGCTGCTGTCAGATACAACTGCCCCTCCCAGAAACCACCCACCCACCCACCCACCCTTGCTCAGCCACATTCTCCCCTAGCATTTAACCTGGCCCCGTGGCACTGGTCAGGGCCAGTGATTTGTAAGCAGTGAAACCCAGCTCAGGCCTAAGGAAAAAAGGAAATTAATTGGCTCATGTGACCTGAAGAATGGGGAGGGGTAGTTGTCTTCAGACGCACTTGGTCTTGGGACCTACGAGATGCTCTCTGGAATTTGTCCCTCTTTCTGCTTTGCTCTTTGGGGTTGGCTTGGTACTTAAGCACCCCAGGTGGGGTGGGAGCAAGGTCACCCCAGGAGGTTCAGTGTCCTGTCTCCCACCCTAGCAACCCTGTGGGAATGGAACCCTCATTTCCGAGGTTTCAAGCAAATGTTCTTGGGATTGACTTGATAGACCAGGTGCCTAGCTCAGATCACTGCCACCCTGAAGCCAGGGGAGGGGAAGCCACAAGCCAGAGAATGGAAGAGCTGGTGCCCTTGTGGGAAGATCCATGTGCTGGTACCAGGAAACAGCCATTTAGTCCAGCTCTGACACCTCAGCTCGGAGGGAGCATAACAGAGGCCTTTCAGGCCAACATGGATAGAACAGATGAGGTGGGAAACCTGAGGCTGAGAGAGCAAGGGGGCCCCAGGGTCAGGCTGCTGGTCTTTGCCCTGCCGGCCTGTCCTCACCCCCGCCTTCCTGTCCCAGAGCCTGGCCTGGGATTGCGTCCACGGCTGCCACCAAGGAGCTGGCCCAACTCTGGCGGGTGATGACCATGCAGGAGCGGAGACCGTATTGGTGAGAAACGCCTGCCCAGAAGGCTGGCTAATGGAGGCCTCCTTACCCCTGCTCTGATTTTCAGAGCCTTGAGCTGCATGAGATTGGAAACAGGTGTAGAGTTTACTAGGTGGGATAATTGGGCGACGCAAACTTCCATGAAAGGATGACAGAGAGGGTGCTCTACCTTGTACCTCAGAAAGGAATAGCTTACCTGGGGATCTAAACCCTTCCACCCCAAATTTCTTTTGCTCTCTTTGCCACAGGGAGTTTCTCAGAATGGGAAACTGGGTCTTATTTCCCTGTCGCTTGGCCACCTCGTTTCCTACCTCTCTGAGCCCCCCTCCCTCCCTGCAACCTTCTCCTCTCCACCATCTTAAGAACCGCCACCTGCCCGTTTCACTGCTGGCCTCTGAAGCACACGTGTATGAGCACGATGCTTAATAAAGGACTCGCAGAAGTGGGGCTCTCCAGCAAAGAGCCCTTGGCCAAGTCCCACCATCTAGATCGGGACTTGGAGGCCCAGAGGCTCACTAGTTGGGCCAGATAAAGCCTTGACCACCCCCCCACCCCAACCCCAGCCCAGACCCTGATTATTGCTGGGCCCAGACCACTAGGGGTTGACCAGGTGGCCAGGGGGCAAGTGTGGAACCCAGCCGTCCTGCCACCTGTCTCCCAGCATCAAAGCTCGAAGGTTCAGCCTCCGGCACAACCGGATTGTGAAGCAGGACAGCTCCAGCAGTGAAGATGAGGACTGGGAAACCCCCAAGCCCTTCTACCAGCTGCTGGCTGAGAAGACCCGCCAGTCCCCAAACATGTCCTCCTGGCTGCCTCCTCACCGTGACTGAGAGGGTAACCCCGCCTCTCCTCCCCCTCCCCCTTGCAGCTCGTTCACAACTAGGGGCAGGTGGGCCTCATCCTTGCTAGTGCAGGTCCCCTTGGCCTGTTGGGGGGCGAGGGGGTGCTGATTGGGGCTGATTTATTGACCCTGATGCTTTGTGTTTGCCTTGTACTCAGGGAGCTTGAACTCCGCTTGCCCTTGGTCAGCTGCCCTTCTCACAGCCCCTTTCTGCCCGGTGGCCAATCAGAGGAGCTGCAGGGTGGAAGGAATCCCTGAATGAAATGCAGGGAGGTGCAGTTGACTGGGAGGGTTTCCCCTCCACCCTTCCTTTGCCCACCCCAGAATCCAATGGTTTCAACCCTGTTCATACTCTCTGCACCTAGTCTTCCCTCCCCTGTTCTATCTATAGATTATTTATTGTTTTCAACAAAATAAACTAAGTGGAGTCCTTGTTACCAGCAAGAGGCAAGGCAGTCTCTCCCAGTCTTTTTCTCTGCTCTGGGCGCTCCTGGCTGAGCTGGAGGCCCCCTGGGCCACAGGGCCTGTAGTTTGAGAGACCACAGCCCTCCCTTCCCAAGCAGCACCTTAGATCTGACCCTTGCCCACGGCACTGTCAGGGAGCAGCGATCAGAGTCAGAATCTCAAATTGGGCTTTTTGTGGTTTTCTTTGGGCAAGTCATTTGGAAGGTAACCCACACCCTTGGAGGTTCTAGTTATTTGTTAACTTTATTTTAATTGAAATGGAGGCATAACATGTCCTAGAAAAATAAAGATTTAGGATATAAACTAGACACGGGTCAGGTTGCCCCAGGGTGAGGGGATCTTTGGTCTGTGGCTGGACATGACAGGCGCTCTAGTCCAGGAAGAGCTTGGGGAGGACGCTCGCCCAGGCCTCCACACGGGCAGCTCATTCCACAAAAGGGCCCAGCTGGGAGGGTCTGCATCTCTGGGCACAGCACTGCCTGTCCTCCGCCCTCAGATTCCAAGCCATTCTGAGAATGCTGGATGTCAGTGGAGCTATTAATAGTGTTTAAGGGAGTGATAGGGCGAGGGCTCGAGGGGGCTGGGAGTCCAGCCATTTGGCAGCGCTTTCAGCTCATGGCTAGTACCAGGTGAGGGGGGCAGAGCCCGAGTCAAGATCCCAAATCTCTCCATATATATGGGGTGGGCAGAGCAAGGAGAGGGCAGTGCCCCTGGGCAAGGGTGGGCAGGGGTGAGTGCCCCCCAGCACCTCCAGGCCTAGGATGGGGTAGCCACTCAGGGGGTGTAGTGTGAGGAATCTTCAGATTGCAGCAATCCTGTTTCTGAGAGGTGCCCTATTCCTGGGCAGTCCTGGATCTTGAGCACCATTGTCAGGAGAGGTGATAGGGTCCAGCAGTCACAGTTCCAGGGGCTCTTCCACAGGCACTGACTGTAGCTGAGTCAGGACCTTGGTCTCAGCTTCCAGCCCCTCGTCAACCTCGCCCCCAGCTGTGGCCCCCACGAGCAGCCCCTCGGAGTCAGGGTCTGGCAGCCTCAGCACAGTGTGGGGGGCCTGCGTCCCCAGCCCCTTCTCGGCTTCTAGCAGCCCCTCTGTGCCTGTGCTCAGTTCCAGCCCGGCTGGCCAGATGGGCATGGCTGCAGGCGACAGCATAAGCCCCTCAGGTGGGGGCGCTGGGAAGCCGGGAAGGAGGCCTGAGGAGTCCGAGAAGGGTGGGCTGGCGGCAGGGACAGCTGGTGGCTGTGGCGGCTGCTGCACAGACAGTGCGCCGAGCGCCTGGGCCTCCGGGAGCGCAGGGCTGGGGGCCACCGGCAGGGCTCCTTCGGGCACTGAGATGGCCGTGTCTGGCTTCAGGGGCAGGGCCATGGTGGGGGCAGGCGGCAGGACCTGAGAGACCAGCATGCTAGTGGGGAAAGTGGCCGTGAGGATGATCTTGCCCTGCTGCACAGCCACTCCTGTCACGATGGGGCTGCCAGACACAGGGTTGGCCAGGAGGAAGTTTCCTGTGGGGAGAAGAGATGCGCCAGGCACGGAGGTGAATATTAAGCTGCTAGAGGGCAAGCAGGGCAGTCTGGGACAGGACCGGGGTGACCTGCCCCCACCCCCAAATCCCTTCCTCAGTGATCTGCAACCCCCACCCAGGCCAGAGGGAGGCAGAAGCCTGTACCTGGGGCAGTGGCTGAAGGCAGCTGCAGGGCAGTCACGCCCACCCCGGAGTTTATCAGGTGCACATTAGCAGGGCCTGCGGCAGCTGCCACTTTCACCGGGCTGCCTGGCCCAGCTGCCAACAACTGCAGGGGCCCCACAGCCTGGGGCAGGGTCACCACCTGTGAGGTGGGCACCACCTGGGGCAGGTTCAACAGTGGGGAGGTAGGGCCCAGGCCTGCAGGGAACCCTGGCGGTGGGGAAAGTGGTACCACTTGCGGAGCAGCCACAGAGGGCACTGGTCCTGGGGGTACAGGAAAGGTGGCAGCAGGTGGGTGGCCAGGTACCACTTGGGGTAGAGGCCCAGGGACCTCCTCTCCGGCTGGCCCCGAAGCAGCCACCTGGGTGCCCTTGGTCTCAGGGGCCTCAGGCTGAGCCTCCTCCAGTCGAACCTCCCCGGTCTGAGGGTCCAGGACCAGGGAAGTCTTGCCTTCGCTGGCCCCCTGGGAACTGGGCTGTGGGGGCGGGGCACCCCCAGCCCCTGTGAGCAGCAGGGAGCCCAAGCTGGAGGTGTCGCCCAGGGCCAGGCTGTTGATGATGACAGGACTCCCATTGAGGAGCACTGCTGGAGAGCTGCCGGCAGCCAGGAAACTCCCATTCACCAGGATGGAGGAGGAGGCAGGCCGCGGTGCAGAAGGGGCGGACCCGGCCAGGAATATGGAGCCCTGGGCGGGGGTGTCAGCAGCCATAGGAGCCACACCCCTCTCCAGGTCGTCCGGACTGGGGCTGGACTCGTCCTCAGTAGCGGGGTTCCCATCTGCCTCGCTGGCCGGAGAAAGGGTTGTGAGTGTGGTTCCAAATGCTGTGTTCCCCAGTTGGCCAGCTCAACTCCTGCACAGCCAGCTACAAACTGCTCAGCAGGAGCACAGGCCGACGTTGCCACCCCTCCTTTTCCCCACCCAAGCTTCTGTGGAAAATTTCAGGGGGTTATGAAGGACCCAAGAAACAGCCTCTGCAAGCCCTGCATTGATACCTCCACCTAAAAGCTAGAGCTGGCTTCATCCGGAGGGAGGAGGCCCTCCCGTCCCAGCCATTTGGCCTTCCGGGCCTTAGAGGCTGAGCGCCCAGGCTGCCCTGCCCGCCTGTCTCTCGGGTCAGGCTGAGAGCTGCCTAGTGGCTTTGGAGAGAGTGAGGAGGCAGGCACCCGCTCAGTCCCCTGTGCCCTCCCCCGGGCGGGAGTGAGAGGCCAGCCAGCAGGGTGGGAGGAGAAGGGCTTGGGTTACAGGGAAACCGGAGCTGGGGAAGGTTCACGTTTCACAACAAAGACAGACGACAGACCATGCTGTTTGGGCCCTGGGGGGGTGGGGGGGGACGAAGAGCAACGGTCAGGGAAGGGCCAGGTGGCAAAGGGGCCTGAAAAATGCCCCCACGCGGGATGGGGTGGACAAAGACCCCTTCCCCCTCCCCGCAGCCCCTCGTTTTCACACTGCCTCCCCCTAGTCTAGCCACGAACACGGATGAGACTTGGGATGGCGCCCTGAGTGGAGCAGTGATGTGGCGGAGGGCCCGGGGCGCGTGCCTGCTTGGTCTACACGCACTCCCGGCGCTGGACTGGCGCCTGAGGGTGAGAGCGCGGTGTATCCGAGGAGCTCGGCACGCTTGACTTCAGCCATGGGCATGGGGGAGAGGTGGGCGGTGGATATCAGGTCCCCAGGAAAGGGAGACTTGTGCCGCCCCGGTCCCCTCACCTCTTGCAGGGCGTGCTGCCGCCGCCCCCAGTCCGATCGCGCTGTCGTCGGTTCTTGAACCAGTTGCTGACCTGCGTGAGCGAAAGGCCGGTGAGCGTGGCCAGCCGGCGCTTCTCGTCCGGGGTGGGGTAGCGGTTGCCCCGATAGCAGGCCTTGAGCGCGGCGCGGGAGCGCTCCTTGAAGCAGTAGACTGTCTCCTCGCCGTCCCATATGGTCTTGGGCAGCGGGAACTTCTTGCGCAGACGGTACTTGTCCACTGCGCCCAGAGCGCGGCCGCGGGCCCGCTCGGCCTCGTGGTAGCGCGCGCGCAGGTAGAGGTCCTGCAGGAAGGCGTGGTGGGCGGCAGGGAAGGGGCGGCTCTCGAGCAGCCGGTAGAGCTCGGCGTACTCGCCCCGCTGGAAGGCCACCAGGGCCCGAGCGCGCAGCACCGGATCGCTGCCACGTAGGCGCTCGGCCGGGGGCAGTGCGCCCAGGAAGCGGCTCAAGCGGCCGGCGTGGCCCGCCTGTAGCAACGCCTCGCATACGCACGCTACCTGCTCGGGCGAGAAGCGGAGGCCCGTGGGCGGCTCGGCAGCGGCCTCGGGGGGCGACCCGGGGACGTCTGGGGACCCCGGGCCCTCCGCTCCCGCCGCCGCTTCGCCCGCCCCGGCCCCGGCCGCCGCCGCTGCCTCACCCTCGGCCGCCTGCAAAGTCTGCAGGAGCTGACGCGCTTCCTCCTCTTCTTCTTCGGTTGCGGCCGCCGCCACCGCCTCCCCCCCAGCCGCCGGCCCCGCGCTCGGCTCCGAAGGGAAGGTAGCCATGTTTTGCAACTTTGGGAAGTTCCTCCCTCCTTCTCCTCCCTCGGGCTTTCCCCGGCCCGCTCCCCCGCCCGTCTCCCCTCTCCGCCCGCCCCCACTCCCCTCTCCACCACAGCCCGCTTCGCGCTTCTCGATCTCCCTTTGCCAACCCCGCGCCTCTCCCCCAGTGCCAGGCCCAGCTCTCCACTAAGGTCTCAGTCCCAGTGGCTGTGTGTGTGCCCGTCCTCCTCTCCGTCTGTCCGTGATTCTCCCTTTGTTTTCCCTCCGCCTCAAGGCCGCGCTTTTTGCCCACCCCCCCGCGTGTGCCTCTGGCTCAGGGCCTCAGTTTCCCCATCGGGACAACGGAGAAGGTAACGGGCCGTCCGGGTGGGCTAAGGGCGCGAAGCCACCTCCACCCCGAGACTGAGCTCCTGCACTCCTCCGTCTCCAGGGTCCTCTGAAGGCGCCCCCACTCCCCATCTCGCAGGCGCTCCGCCCCTAGGAATTCCCGGCTCCGCAGGGGGGGCGGGTCTGGCAGGGAGAAGGGGCGGGGGAAACGGGCTAGAAAGTTTGCAGCAACTTTTCTTGAGAGTCAGTCCCTGGAACGGATGCGCGTGGCCTGCGCAGGCGCAGTGGTAGAAGGTTGGCTGCTCGCGCTGCTGACCCAACCCCCTTCTTCCCTGGGATCAGGTGGCACAGCTGGGCCACAGCTGGAGAAGAGGCGGCGCCTCCGGGTGGCCCGCTAGGTCTCTTACAAACTACTGAAACTGTCTGCTTGAATCTGCACGGTTTGGGAACTAAGCCCTACTACCCCAGGATATGGGGGAGCTGCCGAGCACTGAATGGAGTGAGAGTATGTCCTGGGAACTTCCCCAAAGAAAAGAAAGGAGATTTTCATGCAGGCTACTAAAGAGCATGACTGTACAGCCACAGTCCCATCCAGGTCACTGCAATGTATTCTTTCATACACAACAATAGTAGTATTACACACAGCAGTAATAGTAATATAACTCTATTCAGGTTCCAGGACCCAGTTCCAATGTGTGAATGTGGGAGGGGGACTCCCTACACATACACTGAGCAATTGTCAAACACCCGCAGGATGTCAAGAACTCAACTAAATTCTGATGCCATCTGCCCCAAGACAACACCAGATTCCCCAGGTTAAGGGCTCCAACCTACAAGACTGCCCTCCATCCTCTACTCCAGATACCAGTTGCAAGCCCCAGGCTGTTACCTGTATTTCTGACCTATGAGCTACAGATCGGAGGTTCCAAAGACCTCCCCCTTAGTTTCAATGAATTTGCTAGAGTGGCTCACAGAACTCAGAAAAACATTTACGTTTACCAGTTTAATGAAGGATACTGTAAAGGATACAAGTTAACAGCCAGATGAAGAAATACATAGAACAAGGTCCCAAATAATGGAGCTTCTATCCTTTTGGAGCTTGGGGTCTGGCTTGGTGGCACGTGGAGGCATTCCAGTTCCCCAAGCACAGAAGCTCTCTCCAACTGATAAGCAGAATCCAAGAGAGTGATAAGTTCTTCTGTGAGGGCTTCATTACATAGTCATAACTGACTAAATCATTGGCCATTGGTTGATTCAACCTCCAGCCCTCACTCTTGGGTTGGGGTCCAAAGTCTCTCATTAACATGGCAAGACACTCATTTAACCTTTAAGACTCTGCAGTGTTTTCAGGAACTGTGGATGAGACCAAATATACCTGGGAAATATGAATTTGGTCATCTGAATGACCAAATATGTATTTCTTATGAGTCGTTATATCACAGTTACCCAGGTTACGGGAACTTGCGAGCCCTAATCAGAGATCTTATAGCCCTTCCCTACCTGTCTGAAGTAGAACAGAGAGAGAGAACACTAGTGCTTAACTCTAGAAAATTGAATGAACTAGCAAAATAACAAAGACGCTTACTACTGGGAAAAGCTCTCTTACAGAGACAAAATGCTGTACGTTAGCAGCAAGGCTTTATTTAAGGCAAAGTACACACTTGAAGAAAGGGGAATGCGGGCAGCCTCAGAGAGGAGGCATGCTTAAAGACTTCGGATTCTTGTCTTTTAAGGATTTCAAGGATGGGGTAAAGGGCCAAGGGAGCATAGCTTTGACATGTGGCCTCACAGTGTCTGTCTCCAGTGAGGGTCATTATGTCTTCAGGGATAGTCAGTCCTCTAGATATTCTGTATGATAATAAACTTAACATAAGGAATTTACTGATCCTGTTCTTCTCCAAGATAGTGGTTACCCTTAGGCAGTGGGAACTTACCATGTAGGTCTACTTGCCCGCCCTGCCTTAAAATAGGGTCAGTTGTTGGCTAACTACCATAAGGTATGTTAGGAATCTTACCTCCTAACTCCCTGGTTTTAATATTCATATTTATTTATAGAATAAATAGGTTTTGGTCCACTTTTTAGCAGCCTGTCCATGTAATAGAGGTCTTCGATTTTCAATGTCTAAAGCACATGCTGTCTTGACAAGAGGGGAAAACTGAACTACTCGACACAGATAAAAATATTTTTCATCAGCCTATATAGCTCCCCTAAAAGGTACGACATTAACACCTAACTGTGTCACTCCACTAGCTTCTCACCTTTCCCTCTGTAAATGGAGTTCCTTCTTGCTCAGAAGGAGCACCTTCAGATGTCTTCAGGAAGATGAAGGCATCTTTCTCCATTCACGATTTAGTCTCATACAGGAAGTAGGGGAAGGGTAACCTAACTCTTGCGTGCGGAAAGAAGCCCCGTACAGCACCTTCTGGTACCCCAGCAGATCCCACCTGCGTTGGGTACAGTTACAGAGTCTACCTGTCTACCTGGATTGCCTGCCAGTTATTTACAAGGGTTCAGGATCAGATCTGGCTAAGTTTCCATGAAGCAAATGGCCTCCCAAAAGTTCAGCTGCTTTATCGGTTATATCTGGGAAGCAGAGCAGCTTTAATGCCCTACAAGAACACTTTTATACTGATAGTCATTTTTTTCAAGTAGAACAAATTACTGATCGAATTAAATGATTTTATAAAGTATTTATAAAAGAAAAATTATTATAAATAATCAAGTAATCAAACTCATAACGAAACTGAACATTTATTTGAATTTCTCCTGGTAATAGCACTCAACATATAAGAAAAACAAACCAAGGTGTAAGATTTTACTTCAAGTGTAGCCGTTTTTTAGAAAGTGTAAAGTTGGGTTCTGTATTTAATGGCAACAAGTGGGATATCTTTTTTTTAAAACTACCATTCAAAAAGTAGTATTTTAAGAAATATATACTATGGTTAACATGATGTGTTTTATAGAATAGACACATATCTGAACGCCAATCTAAATACAGAAGAAATATATGTGTGAAAACTACACAAGAACACCAAATGCTCTTTTTTATAAAAAGTAGCTTGAAATAAAAAGGAAGTTTTAGTAAAAATAATTTTACACGGATTTTTTTTAAAACCCCCACTCACCCTACTCCAATCCAAAAAAAAATGGGGGTAGATTTGAATAGAGCTACTACTTGACAGATCATTTCAGTGCAATGTGGAAGCCGGTCACATGGTTGATGTTAATTTCCTAAAGTGCATCTTCTGAAGACTTGTCCAGTAAAATTGCAGCATCAAATACAAAATAACACAGACATGCAATAACAAAGCTAAATCATTATCAAGTTTTTCAAACTACTTTTAAAACTTTTGATTCACTAAAGAATAAAGATGTCAAATATAGTAGCATTCTCATTCTCCAACATTGTGCATCTTATACTTTTGTCATTTGGCAATCTTTTGGAGCTGAACAAAAATAATGCAGTCTAAACAATATTTCTTCTGTCACTGTAATACAATTCTTCAGGCAGAACAGTAGGCACAGAGCAAGAATTAGATTTTTGGAAGTTTTGGTGCATTTACCACAGGATTTGCTTCCTGTAAGTATCTCCTCCCTGCACTCTTGTAATCATAGGTGCAGCCATGAGTTTCTGCATAGCGATGAGATGCACAGAAGTTGTTTCCACATCTAAAGCACAAAAAAAGCTTGTGTGAATAGTCACATTTCTATTAGAGGCTCATCTCTTTGGGAGAGATGAGCCTGACTTCAGGTAGTCCAAAAGGAGCCCTTTGGTTCTCGTTAGCAATTTCAGTGCCTTGCACTCATAAACAAGCACAGGAATCCCCCAGAAGAACAAGTTAACCACCCATGAACAGGAGAGTTTATAATAAAGAATCCATTATGGAATGAAACAGGGTATAGATATTTATGAAGTAGTAAAATTGCAAAAAGTAGGAGTAAATATGTCCACCAATCTCTTACATCTAGTAAACTGAATTTCTGAGAAATTGTCTCCTAAGAAATTTACATTATGTAAAACCTAACTATGCCATGAAGGGTTTAAAGAAATATTTGTAGCAACAAGATAAGCTATTTCCATTTGAATAGAACGTGCTCTAAAAAACAGCTGATATTTTTAATGCCATGGCCTCAACTTAAGGGCAGACACCAATCCTGAAGCATATTAATCAATGCTAATGAAAAAAATAATTACAGGGAAAAAAAATCATTATGTTTTGTAAATATATTATACATCTGTTTTGAAATAAAAGTGCACCATATAATTTTTAAAATTTATAGTACATTAAATTTAGTCTTTTTTTTTGTTCAATCTAAAATAGCACCTTAGAGGAGGGTTCCTTCCAATACATATTCAAACAAAAACCAAGTGTATCTATCATAAAACTTAAAGAAAGTACATTCTCCCATTGCTTTCAATCTCCTAATTTAAAGGACAGGGGAGAGTCTCCTGAGTTTGGAAATGCATGAGCTGTCGACTATTTGCTCTTCACGTTAGCCAATTAGGAGTTCTACTCTAAGCTGCTATCCGAACAGCATCTTAACGATGTAATCAATACCCAACTTAAAGAGTGTCTTATACTGTGTTCCCAGGCAGAGGCACCGCAAAGAAAGCATCTCAGCTTTTCCAGCTAGCCAACCTGCCTGCATTCGTAGCTAGTAGCCAGTCCAGTTTTCTTTCCGCAGAGGAAACAATGCTTTGCTGTTTTCTTCTTTGTGTGAGTGGGGGCTTTCACAGGTGGGAGGTGATGACTGCCTTGTCCTGTTTAAAGAAAGGACAGCTTGATTAATACAGACATAAAATTCTAAATGTGAAATACTATTAAGCAAAACACAAAATGCATTCCTGTCACCACAAAATTCTATGCCATGAAAAATTTGGACTACTTTTTATCCAGAATTACAGAATCTGCAAGTGAAGATACAGTAGAACTTACATTTTTCGAGATGTGCTAGGTTTCTACTGACTGGGACTTACATTTTAATAGTTTTTATACACACCAACACTTTTCTGATTATTTCTAAGGGCAATCAATAAAGTACCCCAACTTTGATAGAGGACCAAGAAAAACGTCTGGTTCAAAATCACATTTATGAGGCCTCTCCGAAAAAACATATGTAATAAAATCAGCTTGTTCTTTCCCACCAAGAAGGGGAGTCAATATCATAACACTGGTCTTCCATGATTACATCGTAGCAATTACATTAATCAAACCATGAGCAAGTTATTTACCCTTTCAAAAATGCAATTTGTTTCTTTTTTAAGATAACAGAACATGTAGTTTTTTCTCCTACGTTTCTAAGTATCAACTCAGTTCTCACATTAAAAAGCATTCTGAAAGTTTTGAATTTTATAATTATGTAAAGTATGTTATCAATAGTGACTAATATGGTGCATTATTCAATTTCACAGTGCTATACCTTTTCAAGAATATTTACCAAATTTGGTACTATTGTAACAACTTGATTTTTTTAACTTAAAAATAAGAGAACATCTGTTATTTTAAAAGAAATAACTAAACAATTCTTTAACTACGAAGTGAAAGCCTTTTAGAACTGAGCAAAATTCCGACAAACCCCATTCATAAGTAGAGAGGCTCCAAGTCACTGTCCATTGTTACAATGACAATACAAGTACACAGTGCTTGGTGTCAGTCAAAGGCCAAGAAGCAAGAGGCAAAGAAAGAAAACAAAAGCATGGGGAAGGAATGAGAAGAAAAATGGTAGAGTGTCAATGGTACAAGTACCTATCTCCACTATTGGAAAAGTTTGGGAAGCCTGGGCTTAATGTTTATCTAGCAAGTATAAGTCTCTGGACTGGAAACAAG
Organism: Smutsia gigantea; assembly: GCA_032199065.1. NCBI lineage: Eukaryota > Metazoa > Chordata > Mammalia > Pholidota > Manidae > Smutsia > Smutsia gigantea. The sequence continues at coordinate 164,953 of JAVSCE010003364.1, read as the reverse complement.
TATCTCATCACCTTTATGAAACGTCACTGATAACGCTAAGCATACCTGGAGAAGAAAGCACTTGTTGAGTTGGTGCCTGGGCAGCATTAGGGGCCATTCAGTTGGTTGTTTCAATTTTTTTCTAGTTTGGGGAAAGATCTGGGAACATATTTTAGACTGGTAATAAGGCAGACTTAATTTTGCTGGGCTTGTATACCTAGCACCCAATCTGGGTTTTGGCAAAAGACTCACCACCAATTAGTTGTAATTCCAATGTTTTGAACCCTTGAAGGATTTGCAGGGTGGTTTAGCTGCCAGATACGCAGCTGTCTTCTTCAGGGGCACTTACAGTTATCAAGAACATTTCACAAAGGTGATGGGGTACTTTCTGCTTCTTAAAAAATGAAAAGAAGCATTTACACAGGACACATAAGAAAGACATATACTACCAGATTCCCTCTGGAAGCTCATCTAATTGCAATTATCTTTTAAATTACGCTTAGGAGCGTCTTCTTTAAACAACAGTAGGAAAATCTGTTGATGATAATTTAGTTTGGTGTAGTCATATTTTCATTTTCTTCTTTCTTTGATGGGGGTTGCTTAACTCAACATTTCCTGAACGTTTTTTCCTTCAGTAACTCCTGTGAGTGTGCGAGACAGAGAACACAATAGGGACAGGAATGAGGTGACACAGAGACATAATGCTGTCCTCTCCTAGGAGAACGTATCCCTCTGCCCACCAGAGAAAAACACTTGTCAGTTATTTATTCTAGGCTATGAACTATCACTGATAGTTTCCCTACTACCAATAGGAAAAATTCAAATTCCTTGGAATGGCATTCAAAGTCTTTTATGTCCAACACGGTACCTTTCTAACTTTCCAGAGTCATGTTCTGCCATTTACCACATCATACCCACTCTGAATGATGCACCAGACCCATTCATGTGGGCTATCTCTTCTAAAATGCTCAACTCCACCTTGTCACCAAGACTCTACTTACCCTGTAAGAAGATATCATCAATCATCAACTCCTTTCTGAAGCCTTCTCTCAATGTGTATTGAACATATGAATAAAGAAGAAGTCAGTTTTTTAGTCAAGATATCAATCCCTTATTAGATACATGATTTGCAAGAATTTTCTCCCATTCCTCAGGTTGATCTTGATGCACAATAGATTCAAAAGAACTGAAAGCAGGGTGTCAAAGGTATATTTGAGTATTCAGGTTCATAGCAGCATTATTCACAATAGCTAAAATGTGGAAGTAACACAAGTCTCCACCCAAAGGTGCATGGATAAGCAGAGCAAAATGTAGTCTCTACATACCATGGAATGTTAATCAGTATTATGAAAACACTGAGCCATGCTACAACACAGATGAACCCTGAGGACATTTACTAAGTGAAGTCAGTCAGACACAAAAGACGAATACCATAGGATTCTACTTATTTCGGGAGAGATTCTCAAGAAGGCAGCATGAGTAGGGTCGCGGAAATCTCCTCCCAAAACCATATAAATGTTGAAAATACAGCAAATACAACTACTCCTAAAAGAGTTACCAGAAGATACAGTACACCAGCCAGGCTACAACTACATCTGCGAGAACTCAACATCTCACGAAAAGGGTAAGATACAAAGCCGTGACCCGGCGGCACCCGAGCACTCCCCCACCCCAGCGCACCAGTGGGAGGAGTGGATTCAGAGCCGGGAGGGAGTGGAAGCACAGGCCCTCTGAATAACCAGTCCTGGTGATCTGTGCCAAGAGCACAGACACACTTCGCCCGGTGTATCAGAGATTGGAGAGACAGAGGTGCAGATTCCAAGATGGCAGGTCCACCCAGCCGGTTCCCCAGGACAAAAGAAAAGCGTGTGCTTTTTTTAGGGTTCTTAAAGAGACAGGGGCCCAATGGAGGAGCAGGATCGTCCCAGCGCACTCAGCCAAACAGGCTGGGAGTCCTGGGGAATATTGGTCCCCTTGGACTGTGACTGGGAAAAGCAGTCACACGGGGACTTCCCACAAAAATCAGCAGCCTCCCATTCGTTCCCTCCCTGGCCAGAGTCACAAAGGGCTTGGCGGAGAGGCGTGGCGGTGGAATAGTGGAGCAGCAGCGCCACCTACAGGATCCTCACAGAAACAACACCTGGCAGGCGTTTTTTTTTTTCCCCTCTATTTTCCCTTTCTTCTTTTTTTCTTTTTCTGACCACTTCTATCGCCATGAAAAGACAGAGAAATATGGAACAAACAAAACATACCCAGAAAACCCCAGACTAGACTACCCCAGAGAGGGAGTCTGAAGGGATGGACATGCACAGTCTTCCTGAAAAAGAATTCAGAATAAGTCATAAGCATACTGATGGATCTACAGAGAAATATGCAAGAGCTAAGGGACGAAGTGAGAGAAGTGAGGAAAGACAATGCAGAGATGAGACAAGAGATCGATGGGCTTAGCAGCAGACTGGACGAGATGCAAGAGACTGTAAATGGAATAGAAGTCAGAGAACAAGAATACAGAGAAGCTGTGGCAGAGAGAGATAAAAGGATCTCTAGGAATGAAAGAATATTAAAAGAATTGTGTGACCAATCCAAACGGAACAATTTTCGCATTATAGGAATACCAGAGGATGAAGAGAGAGAAAAAAGGACAGAAAGTGTCTTTGAAGAAATAATTGCTGAAAACTTCCCCAAGCTGGGGAAGGAAATAGTCTCTGAGACCATGGAAGCCCACAGATCTCTCAACACAAGGGACCCGAAGAAGAAAACACCAAGACACATAATAATTAAAATGGCAAAGATCAAACATAAGGGCAGAGTATTAAAGGCTGCTAGAGAGAGAAGAAATATCACCTACAAAGCAAAATTCATCAGACTATCATCAGACTTCTCAACAGAAAACTTACCGGCCAGAAGAGAATGGCATGATATATTCAACGTAATGAAACAGAAGGGCCTTGAACCAAGAATATTGTATCGAGCATGATAATCATTTAAATTTGAGGGAGGGATTAAACAATTTCCAGACAAGTGAAAACTAAGGGAATTTGCCTCCCATAAACCACCTCTTCAGGATATCTTAAAGGGACTGCTCTAGATGGAAGCACTCCTAAGGCGAAAAAGATGTCACCAGAGAAAATAAAATCATAGCAAAGAAAGCAGACCATCCAAATACTAACTAAAGGCAAAGAATAAAACACCTAGTATATAAAGAATGGAGGAGGAAGAATAAGAAGGGAGAGAAATAAAGAATCATCAGACTCTGTTTACAATAACTTAACAAGAAAGTTAGACTGCAAGATAGTAGAGAAGCTAGCCTTGAACCATTGGTAACCACAAATCTAAAGCCAGCAATGACAATAAGTACATATCTATCGATAATCACCCTAAATGTAAATAGACTGAATGCACCAATCAAAAGACACAGAGTAACAGAATGGATAAAAAAGAAAGACCCATCTATATGCTGCTTACAGGAGACTCACATCAAACCCAAAGATATACACAGACTAAAGGTGAAGGGATGGAAAAAGATATTTCATGCAAACAACGAGAAAAAAGCAGGTGTTGCAGTACTTGTATCAGACAAAATAGACTTCAAAACAAAGAAAGTAGCAAGACATAAAGAAGGACATTACATAATGATAAAGGGGTCAGTCCAACAAGAGGATATAACGATTTTAAATATATATGCACCCAACAAAGGAGTGCCGGCATATGTGAAACAAACACTAACAGAATTAAAGGAGGAAATAGAAAGAAATGCATTCATTTTAGGAGACTTCAAGACACCACTCACTCCAAAGGACAGATCAACCAGACAGAGAATAAGTAAAGACACGGAGGCACTGAACAACACACTAGAACAGATGGACCTAACAGACATCTACAGAACTCTACACCCAAAAGCAACAGGATACACATTCTTCTCAAGTGCACATGGAACATTTTCCAGAATAGACCACATACTAGGCCACAAAAAGAACCTCAGTAAATTCAAAGAGATTTAAATTCTACCAGCCAACTTCTCAGATCACAAAGGTATGAAACTAGAAATAAATTTTAGAAAGAAAACAAAAAGGCTCATAAATACATAGAGACTTAACAACATTCTCCTAATAAATCAGTGGGTTAATGACCAAATCAAAACAGAAATCAAAGAATATATGGAGACTAATGACAACAACAACACAAAGCCACAACTTCTATGGGATGCAGCAAAGGCAGTTCTAAGAGGAAAGTATATAACAATCCAGGCCTATTTAAAGAAGGAAGAACATTCCCAAATGAATAGTCCAAAGACACAATTATTGAAATTGGAAAAAGAAGAACAAATGAGGCCCAAAGACACCAGAAGGTGGGACATAATAAAGATCAGAGAAGAAATAAATAAAATTGAGAAGAATAAAACAATAGAAAAAAAAATGAATGAAACCAAGAGCTGGTTCTTTGAAAAAATAAACAAAATAGATAAACCCCTAGCCAGACTTATTAAGAGAAAAAGAGAATCTACACACATAAACAGAATCAGAAATGAGAAAGGAAAAATCATGACGGATCCCACAGAAATACAAAGAATTATAAGAGAACATTATGAGAATCTATATGCTAACAAGCTGGAAAACATAGAAGAAATGGACAACTTCTTAGAAAAATACAACCTTCCAAGACTGACCAAGCAAGAAACAGAAAAAGTGAACAGACCAATCACCAGCAACGAAATTGAATCGGTAATCAAAAAACTACCCAAGAACAAAACCCCGGACCAGATGGATTCACCTCTGAATTCTACCAGACATATAGAGAAGAAATAACACCCATTCTCCTTAAAGTTTTCTAAAAAATAGAAAATGAGGGAATACTTTCAAACTCATTGTATGAAGCCAGCATCACTATAATACAAAACCGGGCAAAGACCACACCAAAAAAGAAAATTACAGACCAATATCCCCGATGAACAGAGATCCAAAAATACTCAACAAATATTAGGAAACTGAATTCAAAAATACATCAAGAGGATCATACACCATGATCAAGTGGGATTCATCCCAGGGATGCAAGGATGGTACAACATTTGAAAATCCATCAACATCATCCAGCACATCAACAAAAAGAAGGACAAAAACTACATGATCATCTCCATACATGCTGAAAAAGCATTTGACAAAATTCAGCACCCATTCATGATTAAAACTCTAAACAGAACGGGTACAGAGGGCAAGTACCTCAACATAATAAACGCCATATATGACAAACCCACAGCTAACATCATACTTAATGGCGAGACGTTGAAAGCTTTTCATCTAAGATTGGGAATAAGACAGGGACGCCCACTCTCTCCAGTGTTATTCAACATAGTACTGGAGATCCTAGCCACGGCAATCAGACAAAACAAAGAAATACAAGGCATCTAGATTTGGTAAAGAAGAAGTCAAATTGTCACTATTTTCAGATGACATGATATTGTACATAAGAAACCCTAATGACTCCACTCCAAAACTAGTAGAAGTAATATCTGAATTCAGCAAAGTTGCAGGATAGAAAATTAACACACAGAAATCTGTTGCTTTCCTTTACACTAACAATGAACTAACAGAAACAGAAATCAGCAAAACAATTCCATTCACAATTGCATCAAAAAGAATAAAATACCTAGGAATAAACCCAACCAAGGAAGTGAAAGACCTATACCCTGAATACAAGACACTCCTAAGAGAAATTAAAGAGGACACTAACAAATGGAAATTCACCCATGCTCTTGGCTAGGAAGAAATATTGTCAAAATGGCTATACTACCTAAAGCAATCTAAAGATTCAGTGCAATCCCTATAAAAATACCAACAGTCTTCTTCAATGAACTGGAACAAATAATTCTAAAATTCATATGGAACCACAAAAGACCCCGAATAGCCAAAGCAATCCTGAGGAGCAGGAATAAAACAGGGAGAATTACAATCTCGGACTTCAAACTCTACTACAAAGCCACAGTAATCAAGAGAATTTGGTATTGGCACAACAACAGACCCATAGACCAGTGGAACAGAATAGAAAATCCAAACATAAACCCAAACATATACAGTCAATTAATATATGATAAAGGAGCCTTAGATATACAATGGGGAGATGACAGCCTCTTCAGCAGCTGGTGTTGACAAAACTGGACAGCTACATGTAAGAGAATGAAACTGGATTACTGTTTAACCCCATACACAAACATAAACTCAAAATGGATCAAAGACCTAAATGTATGTCATGAAACCATAAAACTCTTAGAAAAAAACCACAGGCAAAAATTTCTTGGACATAAACATGAGGGAGTTCTTCATGAACATATCTCCGCGGACAAGGGAAACAAAAGCAAAAATGAACAAGTGAGACTATATCAAGCTGAAAAGCTTCTGTACAGCAAAGTACACCATCAGTAGAACAAAAAGACATCCTACAGTATGGGAGAATATATTCATAAATGACGTATCCAATAAGGGGTTGACATCCAAAATATATAAAGAACTCAGGCAACTCAACAAACAAAAAGCAAATAATCCAATTAAGAAATGGGCAGAGGACATGAATAGACACTTCTCCAAAGAAGAAATTCAGATGGCCAATAGGCACATGAGAAGATGCTCCACATTGCTAATCATCAGAGAAATGCAGATTAAAACCACAATGAGATATCACCTCACACCAGTGAGGATGGCCAAGATCCAAAACACAAACAACAAGAAATGTTGGCAAGGATGTGGAGAAAAGGGATCCCTCCTACCCTGCTGATGGGAATGCAAATTAGTTCAACCATTGTGGAAAGCAGTATGGAGGCTCCTCAAAAAATTCAAAATAGAAATACCTTTGACCCAGGAATTCCATTCCTAGGAATTTACACTAAGAATGCAGCAGCCCAGTTTGAAAAAGACAGATGCACCCCTATGTTTATTGCAGCACTATTTACAATAGCCAAGAAATGGAAGCAACCTAAGTGTCCATCAGTAGATGAATGGATAAAGAACATGTGGTACATAAAGACAATGGAATATTATTCAGCCATAAGAAGAAAACAAATCCTACCATTTGCAACAACATGGATGGCGCTAGAGGGTATTATGCTTAGTGAAATAAGCCAAGCGGAAAAAGACAAATATCAAATGATCTCACTCACATGTGGAGTATAAGAACAAGAAAAAAACTGAAGGAACAAAACAGCAGCAAACTTACAGAACCTAAGAACGGACTAATAGTTACCAAAAGGAAAGGAACTGAGGAGGATGGGTGGGAAGGGAGGGACAAGGGGGAAAAGGGGCAGTACGATTAGCAGATGTAATGTTGGGGGTGTGTGGGGAGGGCTGTACAACTTAGAGAATACAAGTAGTGATTCTATAGCATCTCACTATGCTGATGGACAGTGACTATAATCAGGTAAATGGGGGGGACCTGTTGAAGGGGGTGTTTTAATAACCATAATATTGCACATGTAATTGTAGGTAAATGATACCAAAATAAATTATTTAAAAAAATAATTAAAATGGCAAAGATCAAAGACAAGGACAGAGTATTAAAAGCAGTGAGAGAGAGACAAAAGATCACCTGCAAAGGAAAACCCATTAGGCTGTCATCAGACTTCTAAGCAGAAACCTCACCAGAAGAGAAGGGCATGATACATTCAATGCAATGAAACAGAAGGGCCTCAAACCAAGAATACTGTATCCAGCAAGATCATCATTTAAACGTGAAAGAGGGACTAAACAATTCCCAGGTAAACAAAAGTTGAGGCAATTTACCTCCCACAAACCACCTCTACAGGATATTTCAAAGGGACTGCTCTAGATGGAAGTGCTCGTAAGGCTAAACAGATGTCATCAGAGAAACTAAAACCACAGCAAAGGAAGTAGACCAACCAAATACTAAGTAAATGCAAAATAAAATCAGCTATCCACAAAATAAGTCAAGGGAAACACAAAAGAGTACAGAATAAAACATCTAACATATAAAGAGTGGAGGAGGAAGAAAAAGAAGGAAGAGAAATAAAGAATTATCAGACTGTGTTTGTAAAAGCATAATAAGTGAGTTAAAGTTAGACAGTTAGATAGTAAAGAAGCTACCCTTGAATCTTTGGTAACCACAAATCGAAAGTCTGCAATGGCAATAAGTACGTATCTATTGATAATCACCCTAAATGTCAAAGTACTGAATGTGCCCATCAAAAGACACAGAGTAATAGAATGGATAAAAAAGCAAGACTCATCTGTATGCTGTTTACAAGAGACTCACCTTAAACCCAAAGACATACACAGACTAAAAGTAAAGGTATGGAAAAAGATATGTCATGCAAACACCAGGGAGAAAAAAGGTGTTGCAGTACTTGTACCAGACAAAACAGACTTCAAAACAAAGAAAGTCACAAGAGATAAAGAAGGACATTACATAATGATAAAAGGTCAGTCCAACAAATGGATATAACCATTATAAATATCTATGCACCCAACACAGGAGCACTGACATATGTGAAACAAATACTAACAGAATTAAAGGAGGAAACAGAATGAAATGCATTCATTTTAGGAGACTTCATCACACCACTGACTCCAAAGGACAGATCCACCAGACAGAAAATAAGTAAGGACACAGAGGCACTAAACAACACAGTATAACAGATGGACCTAACAGACATCTACAGAACTCTACACGCAAAAGCAGCAGGATACACATTCTTCTCCAGTGCACATGGAACATGTTCCAGAATAGACCACATACTAGAACACAAAAAGAGCCTTAGTAAATTCATAGAGATTGAAATTCTACAAACCAACTTCTCACATCACAAAGGTATAACACTAGAAATAAATTGTACAAAGAAAATGAAAAGCCTCACAAATACATGGAGGCTTAACAATATGCTCCTAAATAATCAATGGATCAATGACTAAATTAAAACAGAGATCAAGCAAAATATACAGACAAATGAAAAGAACAGCACAAAGCTCCAACTTCTGTGAGACACAGCTAAGGCAGTTCTAAGAGGAAAGTATATAGCAATCCAGGCCTATTTAAAAAGGAAGAACAATCCCACATGAATATTCTAAAGTCACAATTATTAAAATTGGAAAAAGAAGAACAAATGAGGCCCAAAGTCAGCAGAAGGAAGGACATAATAAAGATTAGGGAAGAAACAAATAAAATTGAGAAGAATAAAACAATAGAAAAAAATAATGAAACCAAAAGCTGCTTCTTTCAGAAAATAAACAAAATAGATAAATCCATAGGCAGACTTATTAAGAGAAAAAGAAAATCTACAGACATAAAGAGAATCAGAAATGCGAAAGGAAAAACCATGATGGACACCACAGAAATACAAATTATTAGAGAATACTATGAAAATATATATGCTAACAAGCTGGATAACCTAGAAGAAATGGACTTTCTAGAAAAATACAACTACCAAGATAGACCAAGGAAGAAACAGAAAATTTAAACAGACAAGTTACCAGCAACGAAATTGAATCGGTAATCAAAAAAATACCCAAGAACAAAATTCCCATACCAGATGGATTCACCACTGAATTTTATCAGACATTTAGAGAAGACTTAATACTCATCCTCCTTAAAGTTTACCAAAAAATAGAAGAGGGAATACTCCCAAACTCATTCTATGAAGCCAGCATCACTCTAGTACCAAAAAAGGCAAAGACACCAAAAAAAAAACTACAGACCAATATTCCTGATGAACATACATGAAAAAATACTCAACAAAATATTTGTAAACCGAGAGGATTAAAGATGGCAGCATGAGAAGTGAGACAGAGGCTTCCTCCTAAAACCACATATAATATGAAAATATAACTGATACAACTACTCCTGAAATAGCAACAGGAAAGAGGGCTGTGCCAAACTGCATACACCTGGAGACAAGAACAGATCTCACAGAACACGGTAAAGTACTAAAGCGGTGGCCCAGCTAAGACAGGCAGAATTCCTGGAGAGACTGATATTCCAGCTGCTTGTGGAAAGCAGGGATACATATCCGGCTGCTCTAGGATAAAAGAAAGGCGGGCAGTCTGAGAGACTTCCTAACAAGGAAGCCCGTAGCAAGAGGGCTGCTAAAGGAGCAAGGACTGCACAGAGCTTATTGCACAGGAGAAAGGACAGGTAGACAAAATTGTCCAGATGCACTCTGTGCAGCAGGTTGGGAGCTTTCACAATCTTCAGGTGCTCCAGCTTGCTGGCTGCCTACACAGCTCCAAGAACCCCTTCTGTGATAGGCAGTATACTGCACCTTTCTCCCACTGGTCAGCCCCACCTGGCTCGCAAACTGGCAAATCCTACCCTGGCGTTAGGCCAGCCAGAGGGAAGATCTGTCTACTGCAACAGACGCAAAGCACAGACGCTTATACCTCTGTGCTCGGCCCACTACTTCAGGCAGTGGAGACAGGCATAGCAGCTGGAGAGCTGGAAACAACTCTTTCCTCCCCCGAGGCACCAATACCACTCCCCTGGGACCCCCAACATTGCTTCAGGGGCTGAGCAGCTCCAGAGAGTAGAGCTTCGGGGCACAATAGGGTGCCATATGCAAATATGAAATGCCAAAGGAACCTGGTTCAGAGTAAAATTATTAATACAACTCCTGAGAGAGACTTAAATGATATCGACCTCATGACTCTCCCTGGAAGGGAGTTCAAAATAAAAATCATTAACATGCTCATGGAGGTACAGAAAGATATTAAAGAACTCAGGAATGAACTCCAGTCTGAGATCCAATCGTTGAAGAGCACAATGGAGGGTACTAAAAGCAGATTGGATACGGTGGAGGAGACGATAAATAAAATAGAAACTAGAGAAGAGGAATATAAAGAAGCTGAGGCACAGAGAGAAAAAAGAATCTCTAAGAATGAAAGAATATTGAGGCAACTGTGTGACCAATCCAAATGGAACAATATTCGCATTACAGGGGTACCAGAGGAAGAAGAGAGAGAAAAAGGGACAGAAAGTGTCTTTGAGAAGGTGATTGCTGAAAACTTCCCCAATCTGGGAAACAAGATAATCTCTCAGGCCATGGAGGGGCACAGATCGCCCAACACAAGGGACCCAAGGAAGACAACATCAAGACATATAATAATTAAAATGGCAAAGATCAAGGATAAGGACAGACTATTAAAAGCAGCCAGAGAAAGAAATAAGATCACATACAAAGGAAAGCCCATCAGGCTATCATCAGACTTCTCAGCAGAAACCTTACAGGACAGAAGGGAGTGGCAAGATGTATTAATGCAATGAAGCACAAGGGCCTTGAACCAATATTACTTTATCTGGAAAGATTATCATTCAAATTTGAAGGAGGGATTAAACAATTCTCAGATAAGCAAAAGCTGAGAGAATTTACCTCCAACAAACCTTCTCTACAGTGTATTTTGGAGGGACTGCTATAGATGGAAGTGTTCCTACGGTTTAATAGCTGTCACCAGAGGTAATAAAACCACAGTAAAGAAGTAGAACAGCTAATTACTAAGCAAAGGCAAAATTAAATTAACTATCCCCAAAGTCAATCAACGGATAGACAAAGCGTACAGAATATGATACCTAATATATAAAGAATGGAGGAGGAAGAAAAAGGAGGAGAAAAAAAAGGACCTTTAGATAGATTGTGTTTGTCATAGCATATTAACTGAGTTAAGTTAGACTCTTAGATAGGAAGGAAGTTAATCTTGAACCTTTGGTAAACACGAATCTAAAGCCTGCAATGGCAATAAGTACATACCTATCGATAATATTCACCCTAAATGTAAATGGTCTGAATGCACCAATCAAAAGACACAGAGTCACTGAATGGATAAAAAAACAAGACTCATCTATATGCTGCCTACAAGAGACTCACTTTAAACCCAAAGACATACACAGACTAAAAGTAAAGGGATGGAAAAAGACATTTCATTCAACTAATTGGGAGAAAAAAGCAGGAGTTGCAGTACTTGTATCAGACAAAATAGATTTCAAAACAAAGAAAGTCACAAGAGACAAAGAAGGACATTACATAATGATAAAAGGGTCAATCGAACAAGAAGATATAACCATTATAAATATCTATGCGCTCAACACAGGAGCACCTACATATGTGAAACAAATACTAACAGAATTAAAAGGAGAAACAGAATACAATGCATTCATTCTAGGAGACTTCAACACACCACTCACTCTGAAGGACAGATCAACCAGACAGAAAATAAGTAAGGAGACAGAGGCACTGAACAACACATTAGAACAGATGGACCTAACAGACATCTACAGAACTCTACACCCAAAAGCAGCAGAATACACATTCTTCTCAAGTGCACATGGAACGTTTTCAGGAACAGATCATATACTAGGTCACAAAAAGAGCCTCAGTAAATTCCAAAGGGTTGAAATTGTGCCAACCAGTTTCTCAGACCACAAAGGTATGAAACTAGAAATAAATTACGCAAAGAAAATGAAAAATCCGACAAACACATGGGGGCTTTACAACATGCTCCTAAATAACCAATGGATCAATGACCAAATAAAAACAGAGATCAAGCAATATATGGAGACAACTGACAACAATAATTCAACACTGCAAAATCTGTGGGATGCAGCGAAGGGCGTGCTAAGAGGAAAGTATATTGCAATACAGGCCTACCTCAGGAAAGAAGAACAATCCCATATGAGAGCAGTCTAAACTCACAATTAACAAAAGTTCAAAAAGAAGAACAAATGAGGCCTAAAGTCAGTAGAAGGAGAGACATAATAAAGATCAGAGTAGAAATAAGTAAAATAGAGAAGAATAAAAAAGTAGAAAGGATCAATGAAAGCAAGACCTGGTTCTTCAAGAAAATAAAGAAAATAGATATACCCCTAGTGAGACTTATCAAGAAAAAGAGAACCTACACACATAAACAGAATCAGAAATGAGAAAGGAAAAATCACTGCAGACACCACAGAAATACAAAGATCCATTAGAGAATACTATGAAAAATTCTATGCTAACAAACTGGATAACCTAGAAGACAACTTTGTAGAAAAATACAACCTTCCAAGGCTGACCCAGAAAGAAACAGAAAATCTGAACAGACCAATTACCAGCAACAAAATTGAACTGGTAATAAAAAAGCTGCCTAAGAGCAAAATCCCTGGACCAGATGGCTTCACCGCTGAATTTTATCAAACATTTAGTGAAGACCTAATACCCATCCTCCTTAAAGTTTTCCAAGGAGTAGAAGAAGAGGGAATAGTTCCAAACTCATTCTATGAGGCCAGCATCACTCTAATACCAAAACCGGGGATAGACACCACAAAAAAAGAAAATTACAGACCTATATCCCCAATGAACATAGACGTAAAAATACTCAACAAAATATTAGCAAACCGAATTCAAAAATACATCAAAAGGATCATCCATCATGATCAAGTAGGATTTATTCCAGGGATGCAAGGATGGTACAACATTTGAAAATACATCAACATCATCCACCACATCAACAAAAAGGACAAAAACCACATGATCATCTCCATAGATGCTGAAGAAGCATTCGACAAATTTCAACATTCATTTATGATAAAAACTCTCAACAAAATTGGTATAGAGGGCAAGTACCTCAACACAATAAAGGTAATGACAAACCCACAGCCCACATTATACTTAACAGCAAGAAGCTGAAAGCTTCTCCTTTAAGATCAGGAAGAAGACACGGATGCCCACTCTCCCTACTTCTATTTAACATAGTACTGGAGGTCCTAGCCATAGCTATTAAACAACACAAAGAAATACAAGGCATCCAGATTGGCAAGGAAGAAGTTGAACTCTCCCTGTTTGCAGATGACATGATATTGTACATAAAAAACCCTAAAGACTCCACTCCAAAACTACCAGATCTAGTATCAGAGTACAGCAACGTTGTGGGATACAAATTAATATGCAGAAATCTGTGGCATTCTTATACACTAACAATGAAGTAGCAGAAAGAGAAATCAGAATAACAATTCCATTCACAATGGCATCAAAAAGAATAAAATACCTAGGAATAAACCTAACCAAGGAAGTGAAAGACCTATACTCTGAAAACTACAAGACACTCAGGAGAGAAATTAAAGAAGATACCAATAAATGGAAACATATCCTGTGCTCATGGATAGGAAGAATAAATATTGTCAAAATGGCCATCCTGCCTAAAGTAATCTACAGATTCAATGCAATTCCTATCAAAATACCAACAGCATTCTTCAATGAACTAGAGAAAATCGTTCTGAAATTCATATGGAACCACAAAAGACCCTGTATAGCCAAAGCAATCCTGAGAAGGAAGAATAAACCTGGGGGGATTATGTTCCCCTACTTCAAGCTCTACTACAAAGCCCCAGTAATCAAGACAATTTGGTATTGGCACAAGAACAGACCCATAGACCAATGGAACAGACTAGAGAGCCCAGGTATAATCCCAACCCTATATGGTCAATTAATATATGATAAAGTAGACACGGACATACAATGGGGAAATGACAGCCTCTTCAACAGCTGGTGTTGGCAAAAGTGGACAGCTACATGCAAGAGAAGGAAACTGGATTATTGTTTAACCCCATAGACAAAAGGAAACTCTAAATGGATCAAGGACCTGAATGTAAGTCATCAACCATAAAACTCTTAGAAGACAACATAGGCAAAAATCTCCTGAATGTAAGTATGGGCAGCTTCTTCCTGAACACAATTTCTCGAGCAAGGGAAACAAAAGCAAAAATAAACACATGGGACTACATCAAACTAAGAAGTTTCTGTATGGTAAATGACACCATTGACAGAACAAAAAGGCATCCTACAGTATTGGAGAATATATTTGTAAATGACATATCCGACAAGGGGTTAACATCCAAAATATATAAAGAACTTACACGCCTCAACACCCAAAAAACAAATAACACGATTAAAAAATGGGCAGAGGATATGAAGAGACAGTTCTCCAAAGAAGAAATTCAGATGGCCAACAGACACATGAAAAGATGCTCCACATTACTAATCATCACAGAAATACAAATTAAAACTACAATGAGATATCACCGTACACCAGTAAGGATAGCCAGCATCCAAAAGACGAAAAACAACAAATGCTGGCAAGGTGTGGAGAAAGGGGAACCCTCCTACACTGCTGGTTGGAATGTAAGCTAGTTCAACCATTGTGGAAAGCATTATGGAGGTTCCTCAAAAAACTAAAAATAGAAATACCATTTGACCCGGGAACCCTACTCCTTGGAATTTACCCAAAGAATAGAACTTCTCAGATTCAAAAAGATATATGCACCCCTGTGTTTATCACAGCACTTTTTACAATAGCCGTGATATGGAAGCAACCTAAGTGTCCATCAGTAGATGAATGGATAAAGAAGAGGTGGTACATATATACAATGGAATACTATTCAGCCATAAGAGAGAAAAAATCCTACCATTTGCAACAGGGATGGAGCTGGAGGATATTATGCTTAGTGAAATAGGCAGGGGGAGAAAGACAAGTGCCAAATGATTTCCCTCATTTGTGGAGTATAACAACCAAGCAAAACTGAAGTAACAAAATAGCAGCAGACTTGGAGACTCCAAGAAGGAACTAGTGGTTACCAAAGTCGGAGGGAGGGAGAAGGGGATTGAGGGGTATTATGTTTAGTACACATGGTGTGGGGGTCACGGGGAAAACAGTGTAGCACAGAGAAGGCAAACAGTGAATCTGTGGCATCTTACTACACTGACGGACAGAGACTGCATTGGGGTATGTGTGGGGACTTGATAATATGGGTAAATGTAGTAACCACATTGTTTGTTCATGTGAAACCTTCATAAGAGTGTATATCAATAATACCTTAATAAAAAATAAAAATAAATTAGCAAACCTAATTTAAAAATACATCAAGGGGATCATACACCATGATCAAGTGGGATTCATCCCAGGGATGCAAGGATGGTACAACATTCGAAAGTACATCAACATCATCCACCACATCAACAAAAAGGACAAAAACCACATGATCATCTCCATAGATGCTGAAAAAGCATTTGACAAAATTCAACATCCATTCATGATAAAAACTCTCAACAAAATGGGTATAGAGGTCAAGTACCTCAACATAATAAAGAACATATATGATAAACCCACAGCCAACATTATACTTAACAGCGAGAAGCTGAAAGCTTTTTATTTAAGATCGGGAACAAGACAGGGATGCCCACTCTCCCAGCTTTTATTCAACATAGAACTGGAGGTCCTAGCCATGACAATTACAGAACACAAAGAAATAAAAGGCATCCAGACTGGTAAAGAAGAAGTCAAACTGTCACTGTTTGTAGATGACATGATATTGTACATAACAAACCCCAAAGAATCCACGCCAAAACTACTAGAACTAATATCTGAATTCAGCAAAGTGGCAGGATACAAAATTAATACACAGAAATCTGTTGCATTCCTATACATTAACGATGAACTAGCAGAAAGAGAAATCCGGAAAACAATTCAATTCACAATTGCACCAAAAAGAATAAAATACCTAGGAATAAACTAACCAAGGAAGTGAAAGACCTATGCCCTGACTACAAGACACTCGTAAGAGAAATTAAAGAGGACACTAAAAAACGGAAATTCATACCATGCTCTTGGCTAGGAAGAATTAATATTGTCAAAATGGCAATTCTGCCTAAAGCAATATACAGAATCAATGCAATCCTTACCAAAATACTAGCGGCATTCTTCAATGAACTGGAACAAATAGTTCTAAAATTCATATGAAACCACAAAAGACCCCAAATAGCCAAAGCAATTCTGAGAAGGAAGAATAAAGCAGGGGGGATCTATCTTCCCAACTTCAAGCTCTACTACAAAGCCACAGTAATCAAGACAATTTCACAAGAACAGACCCATGGACTAGTGGAACAGAATAATGAGTCCAGATATTAACCCAAGCATATATGGTCAATTAATATACGCTAAAGGAGCCATGGATATACAATGGGGAAATGACAGCCTCTTCAACAGCTGGTGTTGGCGAAACTGGACAGCTACATGTAAGAGAATGAAACTGGATTATTGCCTAACCCCATACACAAAAGTGAACTCAAAATGGATCAAAGACCTGAATGTAAGTCATAAGACCATAAAACCCTTAGAAAATAACATAGGCAAAAAAACATGAGCAACATCTTCATGAACATATCTCTCCAGGCAAAGGAAACAAAAGCAAAAATGAATAAGTGGGACTATATCAAACTAAAAAGCTTCTGTACAGCAAAGGACAGACACCATCAGTAGAACAAAAAGGCATCCCAAAGTATGGGAGAATATATTCATAAATGACGTATCTGATAAGGGGTTGACATCCAAAACATATAAAGAGCTCACGCACCTCAACAAAAAGCAAATAATCCAGTTAAAAAATGGGTAGAGGAGCTGAACAGACACTTCTCCAAAGAAGCAATTCAGATGGCCAGTAGGCACATGAAGAGATGCTTCACATTGCTAGTCATCAGAGAAACGCAAACTAAAACCACAACGAGATATCACCTCACACCAGTAAGGATGGCCAACATAGAAAAGATTAGGAACAACAAATGCTGGTGAGGATGCACAGAAAGGGGAACCCTCCTACACTGCTGGTAGGAATGTAAAACAGTTCAACCTTGTGGAAAGCAGTATGGAGGTTCCTCAAAAATCTAAAAATAGAAATACCATTTGACCCGGGAATCCCACTCCTAGGAATTTACCCTAAGAATGCAGCAGCCCAGTTTCAAAAAGACATATGCACCCCTATGTTTATCACAGCACTATTTACAATAGCCAAGAAATGGACGCAACCTAAGAGTCCATCAGTAGATGAATGGATAAAGAAGAGGTGGTACATATACACAATGGAATATTATTCAGCCATAAGAAGAAAACAAATCCTACCATTTGCAACAACATGGTTGGAGATAGAGGGTATTATGCTCAGTGAAATAAGCCAGGTGGAGAAAGACAAGTACCAAATGATTTCACTCATCTGTGGAGCATAAGAACAAAGCAAAAACTGAAGGAACAAAGCAGCAGCCGACTCACTGAACCCAAGAATGGTCTAATCGTTACGAAAGGCAAAGGGAGTGGGGAGGATGGGTGAGAAGGGAGGGATAAGGGGAGAAAAGGGGCATTACGATTAGCAGACATAATATGGGGGGGCATGGGGAGGGTGTACAACTCAGAGAAGACAAGTAGTTACTCTATCGCATCTTAGTACACTGATGGACAGTGACTGTAATGGGGTTGGTGGGGGGGAGTTGAAAATGGGGGGAGTCTAGTAATCATAATGTTGCTCATGTAATTGTACATTAATGATAGCAAAATAAAAAATAAAATAAAATAAAAAAGTATTTTGAGTAGTTAAAAGTAACAGAACATTGAATGGTGGTTGCCAGGGGTTAGGGAAAGGAGGGAATGACAGAATGAGGAGTTAGTCTAAAGGTACACACGTTTCAGTTTTTCAAGATGAAAAGAGGTCTGGAGATGGATGGTGGATGATGGTTAACCAAAAATGTGAAATGCATGTAATGCTACTGAGCTGTGCACTTTAAAATGGTTATTAAGATGGTACATTTTATGTTACCTGCATTTTACCACAATAAAAAATTTGAAAAAAGTCGATGCATTAAGACTTTGGAACCTTGGGCCTTACACAGTAGTGGAGCGCAAACCTTAGGTATCTCTTTAAAGCCAAAACTCCTATGACAACCATAATACACAAAGTATCCTTTGGAACCTTGGGGCTGCAGGGATGGTACATCTTTGATAATGAGTTTCCCACCTCTAGTCTGAGCATTAAAACACAAAAGATGGTGACAGTAATGGCTTCCTTGGAAATAAGCACTGGTCAGTGCACGTTTAAGGGGTTACTGTTAACTGCTAATGTTATGGGCATTTTTGCTACTATGCTTTGGAAAATTCTAGTGCTAGTGATTGTCCCTTCCTTTCATCCAGAAATAACCAATTCATCAAAAGAAGCTCTTACTACCACCCTTGATAGTATCGTAATGTTAACAAATACCTTTCTCAAAACCCTTCCCGCCCCCCAATGTGGCTCTAGAGTGGCCAGTGTCTGGGAGGGTTGAACTACATGTTAATTCTTCATTCATCTTGTCTTTTCACATAGACCGTATCTCTTCCCCAATAATAGAGACCTCCATTTCAATTTTTGTTTTATACTTTAAATACATCCTACAGTCAATTTTCATAATCATTTCCTGAAGTGGAACAAAGTTTAGGCAGAGCATACTCTCTAAACACTACAGAGAATTCTTATTTCTCTTTGAAAGATCAGCAGCACGGATGATATAATTATTAGCCTTCTATTGTTTTCAAAATCACCTGTGGCTTACCTATTATTTTCCCTGCTGCAGGATTATTTCCATTCATTCCAATACCACGAGCAGACTACAATTAAAACACAAAACATCTATAGAGGTGAGTTAATGGAGAACAGAAGAAAAGTCACCAAACATGAAATACTTGTATTTTATTACAAAAAATGCTGTTGAGCTTTTATTTTTAATTATTTACTCTAATTTTTAATTAAATTAACAGGGAACCTGATTCTCACTTCCAGTAATATTGTATTTATTACTTACTTATCTTTGAATAATATTTGATGGTTCAAATAAAATTTCTTATTTGAAGAAAACACTAATAAAAATATTTATCATTTGAAAATCAGTGATAAATTATTTACATGAAAGTATTTTCAAATTACAGTTCTCAATATAGGGTTAAAACATTATTTAAAATTCAACTGTCCAAAATATTTCTACAAACTGGATAAACACTTTAAGAGAAACTTAGGAAAAGGATTAAACCTTATGCCTCCTTATGTATGTAAACAAAAGACAAACCTTAAATATGTTGACTCACTACAAGGATACCTAGTTGAACATATTGAAAGGCAAATACTTACTGAAAAAAATTCTGTAGATTCTAACTGGGGAGAACTTTTCCTGAAGCTTTCTTCCTGAATATGCTGGAGGTTTGCAGACAGCCGAATTCCAGAGGTCCGAAGCCTGCCTGCCCCACGTGTGCTCTGTAAGCTGTCTCTACTTGTGCTCCGGGCCAGCAAAGCAAGAAAACTTGTATTATTTACACAATCAACAGGCTCTTTAGAAGCCTTGTTAGCCATTTCTGTGATATCCCTAGCCTCAAATTTAGAAATATCATCAGATTTTTTCCCAGGTGAATCAACTTTAACAGCTTGAAAGTGAGTAGCCTTTGAGAAAGAAGAATCAGTTTTACTTTGAACATCCAATGACTGGAGCACTTTTTGTGAAGTAGAAGACTGGGGGTTCTCAGACGCAAAACATTTGGATGGTGTCTGTGGTTTCACCACAGAATTATGTAGTGACATTGGTGTAGAACAGCAAAGAGGTGGCAAGAGTCTATTTTTCTGAAGACTTAAGTCATGGTGGTTGAGAACTGTAGTCTCTACTGATTCACCACTCAACATTCTTGCAACATGTTTAAGATGCTCCTCTGTAGCTTTCAACCCTTTATCACCATTTGTGAGTAAGAACTCTGGATTTCCCTTCCATGTGCCTTCTAAGACACTGCTCTGTTCATCACCATTTCCTTCTGTAATTGAAGCAAAAGAACCTACTTCAGGTAGAAGCGATTCTTCAGTTACACACTCTTCTAAAGTCGGATATAAAACAGCATCATTCTCATTATTAGATAACAAATTTCCTGAAAAGTGTTTTGTCCGCCCAGGCAGGGATGATTCAAGGTGGAGAAGAGAATCGACAAGCTCTCTGTCACTTTCCAGCTCCGTGTGGGGTATCTGAGGTTGTAGTTTGATGCTGCTATTGGAATGAGACAGTGGGTTACTCTCCCAGTCATCTTCCTTAGGAAAACCGCTAGCTATAGATGACACGGGTCTATCAGCAGGGGGCGGAGCTGCCAAACTTGAAATTGCACCGCTGGATATTTCACGTAGATAAGCATCCCCAGGAGAAGGCAAACAAGGCTGCCCAATGTTGGGGAGAACCCTTAACAATCTGTGGTGAGCAGCTGCTGTGGAACTACTGGAAGGTCGAGGAGCTAAGGGTGGACGAGGTTTTACCTTGACAGCTTTCTTAGGCTAAAAGAAAAGAGTGAATATATAATTCCTGCTACAGTAATTTTCTCTGCCCATTAACAAAAATTAATAAAGGAAGAAACTGTTATTTTCCTTTAACATATTGGCATTTTGGTTACCTCAATTTAAAATGTTTAAAAATATAAAATCTTAAGCTTATGACTGAGAAGAATTTTGCCATTTTCTTACATTAAGTATAATTTTCTGAGAATATTAAAAGTAATTTTGTTTCATTGATTTTCCTCATTTCTGATTATCTGTCAGAGTTTTGCTGAGAAGTAAACCCACTGATAATATCAGATATAACATTGCTGACCTACTTTACATCTCCAACAACTTTTCCTAGGAAGATGGTGTTTGGCTAGGTAGATATTGCAGAAAATAATTAACAAGCCTAACATGCTATCTGTGAAAAGGCCTGCTTGCAAGGTGGCCCCTTGGGTGGCTTCTGGGAACTTGTATTTCAAGAGGACTCCCATCAACCTAACCGGTAAGACTGTCTTCACTGTGCCTAACCTGTTTGTGCAAACAGTATGGTTTATGCTGACATTAACTTTCCTTTTGGGAGTCTAGAATTTTGGTACATGCTAAATAGAGGGTGCCGACATGTGCAGCCCCCAATAAAACCCCTGAGCAGAGATTCCATGGGAGACATCATTTTACATGTGCTGATTCAACTCATTAAGAGGACTTAAGCATGTCCTATGAGACTCAACTGGTAAAGGACTCTGGGAAGCTTGTGCCTGGTTTCCTCTGGACTTTTACCTTTGCTGCTTTTGTTTTGTACCCTTTTGTTGTAATAAATATTAGCCATGAATACACCTATATAATACTCCTATGAGTGTTCCAAAGCTAATCATCAAATCTGCAGTGGTTTAGGGGTCCTCAATACAGTAGGTTATAATAAAAGTGTCATAACAATTCATGATGTTGTGGATAAAGTTGCAAATTAAAGATATGGAGCCTTAGACCTTATCTTTAAGATATGAGCTGATATGGGCATCAGGATGTGATGGAATACCTGATGACATACCATACTCCCAACTGATAAATATAAGAAAGATAATTCAGTTGAGGCATGAACTAAAGGAGCTAAATATTCAAAGAAAGAAGAATCGTGGAAAGATATCTTAGCTCCCGTAGTTGCTTTTAGCCTAGGGCCTTGTCTTGCTACTCTGCAATTCTATACTCAGCAAAAATATTCTTCAAAAATGAAGATGATGACTTATGGGCTTAGAGGTTAATGGTGGATGCCTAAATATGAATTTCCCCCATGCATCTCTTAAACAATCATACAGATGAACAATATAACAAAATCATCCATAATCCATACTTTCATCAAACCAGGTAATAGATAAAATTAACGTCAAGTTACCATAATTAGGAAAATACTCAAATACCAAATCTAGGGGAATCTGCAAAGCTTCTGCCTGTGGTGAGAGACAAAGGTATGCAGCAAGAGAGAGGAAGGAAGGAAGGCAGGAAGGCAGGGAGGGAGGGAGGATGGAAGGATGGGAAAGAAGACAGGAAGAAGAGAGTGGTGTGAGAGGTGCTCAAGATGGCAGCATGAGTAGGGCAGCAGAAATCTCCTCCCAAAACCATATATATTTTTGAAAAAACAGCAAATACAACCATTCCTAAAAGAGAGACCAGAAGATACAGTACAACAGCCAGGCTACATGTACATTTGCAAGGACTCAGCATCTCACAAAGCTGGTAAGATACAAAGCCGCGACCCGGCCGGGACCCGAGCACTCCCCCC
Organism: Smutsia gigantea; assembly: GCA_032199065.1. Taxonomy (NCBI): domain Eukaryota; kingdom Metazoa; phylum Chordata; class Mammalia; order Pholidota; family Manidae; genus Smutsia; species Smutsia gigantea. The sequence goes on along the minus strand of JAVSCE010003364.1, from coordinate 142,101 downwards.
ACCCCAGCGCATGGGCGGGAGGAAAAGAATCAGAGTGGGGAGGGAGTGGAAGCACAGGACTGCTAAATAACCAGCCCTGGTGATCTACATCAGGAGCACAGACACACATCGCATGGTGTCCTGGATATTAGAGAAACAGAAAAGTAATATCTGAGACTGAGACTGCAAGTGGGTCCCCACAGCGGGCTCCCCTTGGACAAAAGAAAAGCCGGCACTTTAAAAGTCTTAAAGGGACAAGGGTTTAACAGGTGGACAAAACTGTCCTGGCACACTCAGCCCAGCAGGCTGGGAATCTTGAGGAACTTCAGGTGCCCTAACCCCCTGGGTGGCAATGCAGCTCCAAAGCCCTCACGGCAATAAGCAGCCTGCCGTTCATTCCCCCCGCTGGTGCTGCAAGCAAAATGACTGACGCATCACTGCTGCTGAGCAGCCCCACCCACAGCAACCACACAGAGGCTTCTCCCAGCACGCAGCTAACCGGGCCAGACCCAGAGGCTGCTGCCAGCATGCAGCTGCCCGGCACAGGCAGAGGAAGCTGGTGCAAAGTCTGCAAGGCAAGAAGGGGCGCCGTTTTCGCAGGAGGAGAACACACCTAGTGCGTCGGAATCCTCTGCAGTGCCCTAGGCAATCCTGAGGGCCACCCCATCCACCGCAGCTCAGGAGATTAACCCAGAGGCTGCTCACTGTGTGCAGGTAACTGGCACAGGCAACAGAGAAGGTAAGGTGACCAGCAAGCAGGAAGGGACTTTGTTCTCCCAGGTGATACATGCACCATCTGCTGGTGATCACTTCTATCTATCAACATTAAAAGGCAGAAGAACCTGGTCCAGTCAAAAATCACTCAAACAACCCCACAGAGAGGGCCTGACAAGATAGATATAACCAATCTTCCTGAAAAAGAATTCAAAATAAAAGTCATAACCATGCTGATGGAGCTGCAGAGAAATATGCAAGAGCTAAGGGATGAAGTCTGGAGGGGTATAACAAAAATGAAACAATCAATAGAAGTACTTAAGAGCAGACTGGATGAGGTGCAAGAGACTGTTAACGGATTAGAAATCAGAGAACAGGAGTACAGAGAAGCTGAGGCAGAGAGAGATAAAAATAGCTCTGGAATGAAAGAATATTAAGAGAACTGTGTGACCAATCCAAACTTAACAATATTCACATCATAGGGGAACCAGAAGAAGAAGAGAGAAAAAGGGATAGAAAGTATCTTTGAAGAAACAATTGCTGAAAAATTCCACAAGCTGGGGAAGGAAATACTCTCTCAGACCATAGAAGCCCACAGATCTCACATTACAAAGGGACCCAAGGAGGACAAGACCAAGAATAATTAAAATGGCAAAGATCAAAGATAAGGACAGAGTATTTAAGGCAGTTAGAGAGAAAAAAAAGATCACCTACAAAGGAAAACCCATCAGACTATCATCAGACTTCCCAACAGAAACCTTACAGGCCAGAAGAGAATGGCATGATATATTTAACACAATGAAACAGAAGGGCCTTGAACCAAGAATACTGTATCCACCACGATTATCATCTAAATTTGAGGGAGGGATTAAACAATTCCCAAACAAGTGAAGGTTGAGGGAATTTGCCTCCCACATACCACCTCTACAGGGTATTTTAAAGGTACTGCTCTAGATGGAAGTACTCCTTAGGCTAAATTCATGTCACCAGAGAAAATAAAATCACAGCAAAGAATGCAGATCAACCAAATACTAACTAAAGGCAAAAATAAAATCAACTATCCACAAAAGCAGTCAAGGGAAACACAAAGAGTACAGAATAAAACATTTAACATATGAATAGTGGAGGAGGAAAAATAAGATGGGAGAGAAATAAAGAATCATCAGACTGTGTTTATAATAGAGTAATAAGTGAGTTAAAATTAGATGGTTAGATAGTAAAGAAGCTACCCTTGAACCTTTGGTAACCACGAATCCAAAGCCAGCAATGGCAATAAGTACATATCTATCAATAATCATCCTAAATGTAAATGCACTGAATGCACCAATTAAAAGACACAGAGTAATAGAATGGATAAAAAAGCAAGACCCATCTATATGCTGCTTACAGGACAATCGCTTCAAACTCAAAGACATACACAGACTAAAAGTGAAGGTATGGAAAAAGATATTTCATGCAAACAATAGGAAGAAAAAAGCAGGTGTGGCAGTACTTGTAACAGACAAAATAGACTTCAAAACAAAGAAAGTAACAAGAGATAAACAAGGACATTACATAATGATAAAGGGGGCAGTACAACAAGAGGATATAACCATTATAAATATATATGCACCCAACACAGGAGCACCGACATATGTGAAACAAATTCTAACAGAATTAAAGGAGGAAAGAATGCAATGCAGTCATTTTAGGAGACTACAACACACCACTCACTCCAAAGGACAGATCAACCAGACAGAAAATAAATAAGGACACAGAGGCACTGAACAACACACTGGAACAGATGGACCTAACGGACATCTACAGAACTCTACACCCAAAGTAGCAGGATACACATCCTTCTCAAGTGCACATGGAACATTTTCCAGAATAGATCACATACTAGAGCACAAAAAGAACCTCAGTAAATTCTAAGAGATTGAAATACTCCCAACCAACTTCTCAGATCACAAAGGTATAAAACTAGAAGTAAATTGTACTAAGAAAACTAAAAGGCTCACAAACACATGGAGGTTTAACAACATGCTCCTAAATAATAAACAGATCAATGACCAAATTAGAACAGAGATCAAGCAATACATGGAAACAAATGACAACAACAGGACAATGCCCCAACTTCTGTGGGATGCAGTTAAAGCAGTTCTGAGAGGAAGGTATATAGCAATCCAGGCCTATTTAAAGAAGGAAAAACAATCCTAAATGAATAGTCTAAAGCCACAATTACTGAAACTGGAAAAAGAAGTATAAATGAGGCCCAAAGTCAGCAGAAGGAGGGACATAATAAAGATTAGAGAAGAAATAAATAAAATTGAGAAGAATAAAACAATAGAAAAAAAATCAATGAAACAAAGAGCTGGTTCTTTGAGAAAATAAATAAAACAGATAAACCCCTAGCCAGACTTATTAAGAGAAAAAGAAAATCTACACATATAAACAGAACCAGCAATGAGAAAGGAAAAATCACGACAGACCCCACAGAAATACAAAGAATTATTAGAGAATACTATGGAAATCTATATGCTAACAAGTGGGATAACCTAGGAGAAATGGACAACTTCCTAGAAAAATACAACCTTCCAAGACTGACTAAGAAACAGAAAATCTAAACAGACCAATTACCAGCAATGAAATTGAATCGGTAATCAAAAAACTAACCAAGAACTAAACCCCCGGGCCAGATGGATTCACCTCTGAATTCTACCAGACATATAGAGAAGAAATAACACCCATTCTCCTAAAGTTTTCCAAAAAATAGAAGAGGAGGGAATACTTCCAAACTCATTCTATGAAGCCAGCATCACTCTAATGCCAAAACCAGGTAAAGACCCCACCAAAAAAGAAAATTACAGACCAATATTCCTAATGAACATAGATGCAGAAATACTCAACCAAATATTAGCAAACCAAAATCAAAAATACATCAAGAGGATCATACACCATGATTAAGTGGGATTCATCCCAGGGATGTAAGGATGGTACAACATTCGAAAATACATCAACATCATCCACTACATCAACAAAAAGAAGGACAAAAACCACATGATCATCTCCATAGATGCTGAAAAAGCATTTGACAAAATGAAACATCCATTCATGATAAAAACTCTCAATAAAATGAGTATAGAGAGCAAGTACCTCAACATAATAAACGCCATATATGACAGAACCACAGCCAACATTATACATAACAGCGAGAAGCTGAAAGCTTTTTCTTTAAGATTGGGAACAAGACAAGGATGCCCACTCTCCCCACTGTTATTCAGCATAGTACTGGAGGTCCTAGCCATGGCAATCAGACAAAGCAGAGAAATACAAGGCATCCAGATTAGTAAAGAAGAAGTCAAACTGTCATTATTTGCAGATGACACTATATTGTACATAAAAAACCCTAAAGACTCCACTCCAAAACTACTCGATCTAATATATGAATTCAGCAAAGTGGCAGGATACAAAATTAATACACAGAAATCTGTTGCTTTCCTATACAGTAATGATGAACTAGCAGAAAGAGAAATCAGGAAAACAATTCCATTCACAATCACATCAAAAAGAATAAAATACCTAGGAATAAACCTAACCAAGGAAGTGAAAGACCTATACCCTGAAAACTCCAAGACACTCTTTTTTTTAAATAATTAATTTTGGTATCATTAATATACAATTACATGTGCAATATTATGGTTATTAAACTACCCCTTCATAAGTTTTTTTAAATAATTTATTTTGGTATCATTAATCTACAATTATATGTGCAATAGACACTCTTAAGATAAATTAAAGAGGACACTAACAAATGGAAATTCATCCCATGCTCTTGGCTAGTTAGAATTAATATTGTCAAAATGGCCATCCTGCCTAAAGCAATCTACAGATTCAATGCAATCCCTATCAAATACCAACAGCATTCTTCAACGAAGTGGAACAAACAGTTCTAAAATTCATATGAACCACAAAAGACCCTGAATAGCCAAAGCAATCCTGAGAAGGGAGAATAAAGCAGGGCCGATCTCGTTTCCCAACTTCAAGCTCTGCTACAAAACCACAGTAATCAAGACAATTTGGTACTGGCAGAAGAACAGACCCACAGACCAGTGGAACAGAATAGAGTCCAGATATTAATCCAAACATATATGGTCAATTAATATAAGATAAAGGAGCCATGGATATACAATGGGGAAATGACAGCCTCTTCAACAGCTGGTGTTGGCAAAACTGGACAGCTACATGTAAGAAAATGAAACTGGATCATTGTCTAACCCTATACACAAAAGTAAACTCAAAATGGATCAAAGACCTGAATGTAAGTCATGAAACCATAAAAGTCTTGGAGAAAAATAGGCAAAAATATCTCAGACATAAACATGAGCAACTTCTTCATGAACATATCTCCACGGCAAGGGAATCAAAAGCAAGAATGAACAAGTGGGACTATATCAAGCTGAAAAGTTTCTGTACAGGAAAGGACACCATCAATTGACAAAAAGGCATCCTACAGTATGGGAGAATATATTCATAAATGACATATCTGATAAGGGGTTGACATCCAAAATACATAAAGAGCTCACACACCTCAACAAACAAATAACAAATAATGTAATTAATAAATGGGCAGAGGATCTGAACAGACACTTCTCCAAATAAGGAATTCAGATGGCCAACAGGCACATGAAAATATGCTCCACATTGCTAATCATCAGAGAAATGCAAATTAAAACCACAATGAGATATCACCTCACACCAGTTAGGATGGCCAACATCCAAAACACAAACAACAACAAATGTTGGCGAGGATGTGGAGAAAGGGGAACCCTCCTACACTGCTCATGGGAATGTAAATTAGTTCAACCATTGTGCAAAGGAGTATGGAGGTTCCTCAAATAACTCAAAGTAGAAATACCATTTGACCCAGGAATTCCACTCCTAAGAATTTACTCTAAGAATGCAGCAGCCCAGTTTCAAAAAGACATATGCACCCCTCTGTTTATCACAGCACTATTTACAATAGCCAAGATGTGTAAGCAACCTATGTGTTCATTGGTAGATGAATGGATAAAGAAGATGTGGTACATATATACAATTGAATATTATTCAGCCCTATGAAGAAAACAAATCCTACCATTTGCAACAACATGGATGGTGCTAGAGGGTATTATGCTCAGTGAAATAATTCAGGTGGAGAAAGACAAGTATCAAATGATTTCACTCATCTGTGGAGTATAGAACAAAGTAAAAACTGAAGGAACAGAACAGCAGCAGACTCAGAGATCCCAAGAATGGACTAACAGTTACCAAAGGGAAAGGGACTGGGGAGGTGGGCGGGAAGGGAGGGACAAGTGGGAAAAAGGGGCATTACTATTAGCATACGTAATGTAGAGGGCATGCATGGGGAAGGCTGTACAATACAGAGAAGAAGAGTAGTGATTCTATAGCATCTTACTACGCTGATGATGGACAGTGACTGTAATGGGGTATGTGGTGCGGACTTGATAATGGGGGGAATTTAGTAACCACAATGTTGCTCATATGATTGTATATTAATGATAGCAAAAAAAAATCCACAATGAGACATCACTTCATATTAGTCAGAATGGCTATTATCAAAAAGATAAAAAAATAACCAGTGTTGGCATAGATGTGAAGAAAGGGAATCCTCCTATTCTGTTGATGGGAATGTAAACTGATGAAACCACTATGGAAAACAGCATGGATTTGCCTCAAAAAAGGAAAAATAAAACTACCATATAATCCAGCAATTTCACTTGTAGGTATTCACCCAAAGAAAATGAGAATACCAATTTGAAGAGATATATGCACTTTTTGGTTCTTTGCAGCATTATTTACAATAGCCACGGAAGCAACCTAAATGTCCATTGATAAATGAATGGATAAAGAACATGTGGTGTATATATATATGGGAATATTACTCAGCCATAAAAAGCATGAAAATTTGCCCCTTGTGCTAACATGTATGGATCCTGAAGGTGAAAGAAGTCAGATTGAGAAAGCCAATACCATATGATTTCACTTATATATGGAGTTTAAAAAACCGAGCAAATGAGCAAACAGGACAAAGCCGAACATAAACAGACACATAGATATGGGAAAGAAATTGGTGGTTGCCAGAAATGGGTAGAGTTTGGGGGATGGGCAAAGTAGGTGAAGAGGATCAAGAGGTACAAAGTTATAGTTATGAGTAATTCATCGGATGCAAAGTACAGCATAGACAATACAGTCAATAGCATTGTAATACCTTTGTATGGTGACAGAGGGTAACTACACATCATTTTTCTACATTTCGTAATGTAGAAAAATAGTAAATCACCATGATGAACACCTGAAACTAACAGGATACTGTATGTCAATTACACTTCAATTAAAAAAAATCCCAGTGTGGTACTGGCAAAAGACAAACTTATCAGCCAGTGGAATAGAATAGACAGCACAGAAATAAACCCTCACATATAAGGTCAAATGAATTTCAACAAGGTGCCAACACCACACAGGGTGTAAGGGATGGTTTCTTCAAAATAAGGAGTTAGGAAAATTGGATATCCACATACAAAAGAATAAAATTGGACTCTAACACCATACGCACATATTAACTTAAAATGTATCAAAGACCTAAGTATAAGACCTAAAACTACAAAATATTTGGAAAAAACATAGGAGGAAAAGCTTTATAACATTGGATTTGGCAATGATTTCCTGGATATGACACCAAAAGTACAGGCATCAACAAAAAATAGATAAGTTGGACTACATCAAAATTTGAAAGTTCTGTGCATCCAAGAACACTACCCTCAGAGTAAAAAGGCAACCTATGGAATAGCAGAAAATATTTGCATGTCATCTATGTCATATGTAGTTAACATCCAGAATATATAAATAACTCTGAAACCTCAAGAATAAAATCAAAAAACCCGATTCAAAATTCAGCAAAAGGCCTAAGCAAGTATTTCTCCAAATAAGGTATACAAATGGCCAACGAGCATATGAGAAGCTGTTCAACATCATTAATCATTAGGAAAATGCGTATCAAAACTATGAGGATGAGCCATTAAAAATATGCAAAATACAAATGCTGGTGATGATGCAGAAAAATTGGAACTCCTGTGCATCACTGATGGGGCTATAAAATGGCTGTAACTTCTATGGAAAACAGTATGGCAGTTCCTCAAAAAATTAAAACCAGACCTAACAAATGATCCTGAAATTCTGAGTATATATCTAAAAGAATTTAGAGCAGGATCTCAGAGATGTTTGTATACTCATGTTCATAGCAGCATTATTCATAATAGCCAAAAGGTAGAAGCAATATGAGTCTCAATTAACAGATGGAGAGATAAGCAAAATGCTGTATATACCCACAATGGAATACTATAAACCTTAAAAAGTAGGAAATTGTGATATACACTATAACAGAGATGAACTTTGAGAACACTGCTAAATAAAATAAGTCAGTCACAAAATAAACAAATACTGTATGATTCCACCTATCTGAGGTATCTAGAGAGTCAAAGTCAAAGAAACAGAGTAGAATTGTGGTTGGCAGGGGCTGGGAGGAGCAGGGAAATAGACTTGGTTAATGAGTACAGAGTTTCAGTTTTTATAATGAAAAAGTTCTGGAGACTGGTTGCACACTAGTGTGAATATACTTAATACTGCAGAGCTGTATGTACACTTAAAAAATTATTACAATGGTCAATTTTATGTGTATTTTACCACAGTTCAAAATTTTAAAAACTTTAAATGTCAATCATAGACTCTAGGTGGTTGATAAAGAAGTGTTCACTGGAAAATTCTTTCAACTTGGCTGTATGTTGGAAAAGAAAGGAAAATTATAGACCAATTTCTCTGATGAACAAAACCATAAGTAAAATATTAGCAAATTAAAGCTAAAGACATAGAAAAGATAATACATCACAGCCAAGAGTGGTTCATTCTAAGAAGGTAAGAATGATCTCATATTTAAAAGAATTAATTCACCACATTATCAGAATATTTTTATTCAGTGTAAAAATACTTCTTCATTTCTCTTGGATTTTTTCTTTGACCTATCAGTTATTGAGAAGTGTATGATTTCTAAAATATTAGATTTTCCAGTTATCTTTCTGTCATTGACTAATTTTATTCTATTGTAATAAGAGAGCATTTGTATGATCCGAACCTTTTAAAATTTATTGGGACTTGTTTGATAAGACACCAATATGGTTTAGCTTAAGTGTTCTGAGTGCACTTGAAAAGAATGTGTATCCTGCTGTGGTTAGGTGGAGCATTCTGTACATGTAAACTGGGATAGGAAAGTCACTAGTGTTGTTCAAGTTTTCTCATACCCTTTCCAATTTTCTGTCTATGTTTTCTATTAATTTTTGAGAATTGGAGTATGGAAATCTTTTAATATATCTATACATTTGTTTATTTATTTTTATAGCTTTTGACATGTATTTTGAAATTCTGTTATTCAATATATATAAACATTTAGGATTGTGGGGAAAGGGTTTTCTTTAGAAAAAAGGGCTAGGTCAACTGTTCTCCACTGGGAAAAATTATCTTCCTCCTACTTTATATTATATTTTAAGAAGGGTCATTACTTTTTTTTTCAGATGGACTGTAAATCTAAATGACAAAGGAACAATCATAAAGCTTTTGGAGAAGAACAGAGGAGCATGTCTTCAAGACTCTGTGGTAGGGAAAGACTTCGTTAAAAGGTCATAAAAAGTGGTAGCCATAAAAAGAAAACTGGTAAGTTAGAATATATTAAAGAGTACTTACTCATTCAAAGAATAAGAAAGTGAAAGAGTAAGATGCAGTGTTAGCATATCTGTAAATCACGCATCTGACAGAGAACATGTATCCATAGTATATAAAAATGCCTGTAAGTCAATAAGCAAAGGTAGACAGTCTTCAATTTCAAAAAATGAGCTGAAGACTTTAACATCCACCTGACAAAAGTCAGTATCTTTAAACAAAAGCCTGACTATTTAAACAGTGTGATTCACATGACATAAAGACTGTTGGTACAAAAGTCAATGGCCAAAAAGCTACAAAAAGCTTAATACCATTCCGCATCAGGGAAATGTAATTCAAAACCACTACACATCCACTTGCATGGTTAAAATGAAAACTGGTGAGCATGTGGCACAACTTGGAACTCAAATGCTGTTGATGGAATGTAAATTGATTCAGACACTTTGCAAAAGTTGGGCATATCACTAAAGCTCCATGTGTATGTGCCCTGTGACTCTACAAGTACATCCCCAGGTCTATACCCCAAAGGGGAGAGTGCACATGTTGGCCAAAGACATGTATAAAAATGTTCAAAGCAGCTTTGTTGTTGAAGAGCCAAAAACTAGAAATAACCCAAATATCTGTCAAAAGAAGAGAAACAAATTGAAGTATAGTCATACAGTGGAGTAGTACACAGCAGTAAAAAAAGAATGAACTGATACATGTAATGACGTGGATGAATCACAAAACTATTGTTGAGAAAAAGACCCAGGACCCCCCTCAACCAAGAAAATTCTGTATGATTGCATATATACAAAGTTCAAGAACAGGCAAAACTAATTAATGGTGACAAATGTAAGAATAATAGATATTTCTGGGAGTGGGGAAAGGGAGGCATTGATTGGGAAAGGTCATAAGGAAACCTGCAAAAGACAGGTCCTATTTCAATTTGGGTTGCACCTACATGAGTAAATATAAATGTGAAAATTCATCAAGCTGTACACTTTATTATACATATTTGTTATATTTCAATAAAGAAAATAGGATGAGCTATAATAGAGTGAAAAGCAAAGCAATAAATAGTGGTTTTATATACATATATATATATATAACATATATATATATATAAACAAGTGGCTTATATTCAAATATATTAATTTCTTTAAAAAAACAATCAACAAATCACATAACCCAACAGAAAAATGGGTGAAAGATTTGAATAGACATTTTATAAAAAAGGCATATCAAAACACCCAATGAACATGTGAAAGGTGCTCAACTTTATCAGTCAGAGAAATGCAAATCAAACCATAATGTGATGCTGCTATACATCAACCAGAATGACAAAAATAAAAAAGGACCATACCAAATACTAGTAAAGATGTGTGAAAACTGCAATTCTCATTCATTACAGGACAGAATGTAAACTGGTTCAATTACTTTGGAATCACTTTGGAAAACTAACAGTACCTAGTAAAGCTGAACATAGGCATCCTCCATATCCACACCCGAAAGAGGAGATAGCCATAATAAGCAAATATTAACAAAGCATCTAAAAAAGTAATTACTGCAAGATTAAGATGAGCTTTCTTTTGTTGTCCTTCTTGGCTCTAGAACTACAAAATTATTAAAAATCATGAATTATTTTAAGTGCAGCATAAATTAATTACATGAGCTGTTGGCCTAAAAACCCATTCATTGTTTTAAATATGTCAACAAATAACTGAAGGCAGAAACTTGAAATGAATAATATTTAATGTGTATATATATAATGTGTATATATATAATGTGCATATATATATATATAATTTTTTGTTGTTCAGAATCATCATCAGACCTCAAAGCGAGCCCTGCAGAGATAAACAAGAGAACGGCCTGGCCAAGTGCCAAGAGCATCACCTTTTTGCTGAGATTCATGTTCTCCATCTTGGCCTTCAGCAGCTTCATCTTATTCATAGTTATTGAGTTCTCGACGATCCGTTGCCCAGGGGGAGAATGCTCAAGTTCCTCATCCTCCTCAGTATACAAACTATACACAGAGCCGCCGCTGCAAAGAAAATGATGATTACCATTGAAATGTGCCTGATACCTGGCCCGACAGTTTAAAATACTCTATGTGCACTAGAAACCACAGATGCTGCTGCTGACAAAACAATAAATCCATCTTGTCAATGTAAACTCAAGGCAAATATACTTAAAGAAATATATTTCTTAGGAGAAAGAAAGAAATGGGGAGGAATATCACGATCTAGCATTACTGCAAATCTAGTATAGCAAAGCTTTTCTGAAGCCAGTATACCATAAGTAAAGATCTTTTGGCATCTGCTTATATCATTCCCAAAGCAGCAAAACCCATTTCCACAAGAACATTCAAATTTCATGTTGTCAGCCAAGGCAACCTAGACCATAGGTTGATCAGATTTCCATTAACCAGGAAGAAAAAGAAACTGACATAGAAGTCCAGATTTTTATTCCTCCTGAAAGGATTCTCAGTAAAAAAAGGAACTCAATCGTAGGCTTCATCAGAATATTTTCTGTTCTTAAAAAACAACAGCAACAAAAGAGTAACTTAAGATTTTTCTAAATGTGTTTGGAATGGAACCACCTAGAATAGCATAGATTGTAAAATGAAAAAAGACACTCCAGTCATGACACAAATTATTAAATACGTAAAATATTTCAATTACTAACTAATCACCATGACATTTATTCACACCTCAACAAATTATTATTTGGGGGCCCTTCCCTTTTACTGCATAATATAATGGCACTTACCACACTACCCTCGCATGTGTACTTAGATGTCTACCCTCCCCTTACCCCCCATATGTAAGCAACTGGGAAGCAGAAATTAGGTTTTATTCATCATCCTAGTCTTAACACCTGGTACAGTGCTTGGCACATATCCAAAAAATGTTTGTTGAATTGAACACAAACATTACTTAAATTTCACTCAGCATTTTCAATAATGGGAAAATTAGAATGTCAAGGGTTTGATAAAAACACAGGCTTGGCATATTTGAAGAATGACTAAAATTTTAAATAGAGAAAAGTAAGAATGTGTGGAAGTCATTCTGCCTGCCTGACTTACAGGAAAACTAGTTTGTATCTGGAGAAGAAAGCCAAGGACATATGAGGGTTAAGATTTCTTGTTCTATATGGTTGTGAGAAATGAAGACAGTTTAGGATAGCCTCAATAAAGGGCATATTCCATAATGCTTCTGAAGCACATACTACCACCACATGAAGGCAAAGTAGAGAGTGGAGAGCCCCATTCTTCAACTTTAATGGTAAAACTGATGACATTCTGAAATCGTGGGTTAATTATATGCATAGAGGGCATGGGTATCACAAGGGAGAATGCTGGGAATTGGTCTCCATAACCAATTTAGTCTCCAGTGCTTGACTCATGACCACCGCTTCTACTATTTTAGATGCTGACTACAGTATAAAAATTGACACAACAGGCACAATGCTGAATTAACGTTGCTCTATTTACTGAATGCCCTCTGCCAGGTACTTGCCATGTATTATTTCCAATCCTCACAAAAACTATATAAGGTGATACTATGTCCCATTTTATAAATGAAGAAACTGCCATTGAGAGAGGTTAAGTGATTTTGTTTGGACCAGAGAGCTAGTAAATAGAGGCCCTAAGATTGAAATCCTCTTATGTCTATACCAAAGTCCATTCTTTATACAACTTCCTGCTGCTTCCTCAGGCACCAAGCAACAGACGTTACCATGTCATGCTTGTGTACCCACATAAGTGACACAACTTAACAGTATGTGAAGGCTTTTGTCTTGAAGTTGACAACCCCTGAAAAGGAAGGATAAGTGAAGATTTTTACCAGTTCATCACTGGAGTTGGAAGGAATGACTCGAGTATACTCTATTCTTACTTTTAACTTTACCTTGCAATACTTTAAGTACTTCTCTGTTACATCCTGTGGTATTTTAACTTCAAGTACCCATAGTGAATACTGAAAGAGGTTCCTGACTCAACTCCTGTCACAACAAACTGGTCCTTTACTGTTTTCCTGCGGAGAACAATATGTGTGTGTGTGTGTGTGTGTATTTTCTAAGTATAAGCTCAATAAATATTTCATTGGATACAGTTTAGAGAATAAAAAACACTTTTAAATTCACCTATATTTTTCAAATAAACACATGACTGTGTTTTCTTTCCCAAAGCACAGATTCATGAGGGTCAGTTGGAAGCCCATCACAACGTTCTTTCTAAATGGAAAATGCGACAACACTAGGGTTTATGAAGTTAATCCAAAAATATCTTTTTTACTATTTAAATATTCCAAATATTTTCTTGGATTTCTAAGTACTTTCTTAAATGCTACATATAGCCTTTTCTAAATCTTTTAATTTAATAATATAATTAAAGAATGAAATGGACAAATGTAATATCTATTTCAACAGGAATACTGTTCATCTCAAAGCCAATCCTTGTGTGACATTCGTAGACAAGCTATCACTTAATTAAGTCTTGCAATGCCTCCTTTTACTTCTTTCCACTTAAAAAAGCAGTAGGTGGCACAGTTAACTAAGAAGATCTGAGACAAAAAATGAGAGATACAGGATCTTGTATCAGAATGATTCAAATAAGCACCCAATTCCCTCTGCTTCTTCTTAGAGCAGAACCTGGCAAACTATGGTGACAGGCTAAATTCAGCCCACCACTTACTTTGGTGTGGCCCACAAGCTAAGAATGTTCTTTAAATTTTCAAATAGTTGATAAAAATCAAAATAATATTTTATACCATGAAAATTACATGATATTCAAAGTTGTGCCCATAAATAAGGTTTTATTGGAACATAGCCACACTCATGTGACCACATACTGCATATGGCTGCTTTTGTACTACCCCAGCAGTGTAGCCCCAGAAGATACGTGGCCCTTCATAGCTTTGCACTGTAGCTTGGCACACTACAAATGTGACACAGTCAATCCTCAACAGCAGTTTGAGTGTCATGTGTATCACTGTACCATGACAGGTTGTTTTTACTGCCAGTATATATCCAACATGTTAAAACAAGAATGAAGAGTGGACTTCAAATGCTGCAGTTTCAAGGCACAGAAGAAAGTTATCAATTAAATGGCAAAGCATTCTGTGTATTATGCACTGTTAGTATAACTGTACTAAAAAAAACAATGTATTTGGACATTACCAGACTAAGGACTCATCACAGCATTCCAAACTTGCAGAAAAGCAAGTTGAAAAGATCAGAAAATTTAAAATGGAGTATGTCATCACAATAGAATTTCTAAATAAAAATGAACAAAGCAAATGAGACTGCAGCCAAAATAAGTTTCTGGGTGACTTATTTACTAGCCAAGCCAAAAATCTGTTTACCAATAGTAAGTTAATGAAACCATGTTTGACCACAGTAGTTGAAGAAATGTGTCCACAGAAAACAAACTTGCTTTAAGACCAGTCCTTTGGCAAGAACAATTTCTTGAAGAATTGACAACATTGGAAACACTATCAATAGTTAATTAAAAATTAAGGTAAATGATTTTGAGTCATTTTTTCCTTGTGTTTTGATGAGTTGACCTATGTTATTGATACTGTTCAACTGTTTTGTTTATTCAGGACATCAATTCCAAATCTGAAGTAACAGTAGAACTAGCCCTTTGAACAGCCTGCATGAAACAATGACAGGGAAGAACACTTTCAAAGAAGTGGCTGAAACACAATTCAGTACAACTTGAGTAAAATCTGCTACAACTGATGGAGTTGAAATATGTGTAGAACAGAAAAACAGCTTAGTTGGACAAATTTACAAAGCTAATAAAAATGTAAGGTGTTTTAAGAAGCCTATGGTTATTCATTGTATTATTCATCAGCATGTATTCTGCATTAAATATTTGAACCTATCACGTATCACCAAAGCACTAGTGTCAGCAGTAAACTTCATTTGTTTCAATGGACTTCATTAGGTCAGCAGCTTGGCAATAACTGTTCTATTGTGATTTTTTTTTAGCTCAGGGCAAACATTAAAGTTTTCTGAACAAGAAGAACCTAATATCAAATACTGAATACTAATGTCAAATACTGAATGCCCTTGGAAATTGTTTTTTTTGCTGTGGAGTTGATAATGATTTGTACTGAAATCTGCCTAAAATTACAAGGCAAAACAGAATTTATATGAGAAACTTACATTGCAGTAATGTCATTTTGACTATCCCTCTGAATCATGTATAACAGCATGCTTTCAAAAGCTAAAAACAAAGTGAGACTTCCATTCCCGCACAAATTAGCAGCATGCATACTTTCTGAACTGAAAGTGAGACAGGACTGTGGGCTTAGACAGAATAGGGTGATGGCCTCTGGAAAAAGCAAGGCAGGATATTTACAGTCGGAGCAATGTAACTACATGCAAGGAAACCCCCTACCAAAACTCCGTATTAAACAATTAAGCAAAGTCAGAGTCACATTAATTCTCTGAAGTAAAATATCTAACTAGGAATATAAGCATTCTTCAGTGAAGATTAGTTAAAACTAAAAAGCCAGGAATAACCTGGCCTGGAATGTTTGAACATCCCCCAGATAAGAAAGTACCTCAGCATAGCTCATGTCTTGTATGTGTCAATTAAATGAGGCTATTGTAAAATTTCCTTTAGCCTGCTAAAAGGCCCAGTTTATCTTTAACTTTACCCAGATGCTGCTTTTCCTCCTCCAGCCCCTAATCAAGTAATATGTAACCTGGGCAATTAATATAGCAGGTGGGCCCAGCTGTAAACAACATAGTGAAAGGCAGGAAGGATTCCACCTTAAAGATAAGATTACGTTTGTGCACCCAAAAAGTTAAGAAGATTCTTAACTTACTATTTAACAAACAGACAATAACTCAACACACCTTGAAAGCAAGACAAGAAGCCTTGACTAATATATTCCCAAACCAAGAAACTGCTATTCTGAAAAAGGATCAAAGCAGTAAATTTCTTATGTTAACTCTGCAAAATAGTCCAGAAAACTGATAAGAAACTTAGTGTCTCTTCAAAGATAAACACTTAGAGACCATTTGGTAGGTCTGCATGCATAGCTCTTTATCTCTCAACCGCCTATAAATCCCCCAGACAGCGCACCACTATGGGCTCTTGTCCCCTCCTGGCTCACGCCAGGAGCTCTATCTGTCCTCTCACTGTATCTCTCAATTAAAATCTCCCTGGCTCTCCTACCTTGGGTGTTTGCTAAGTTCATTCTTAGACTCTGCAAACAAGAAGCCCGGCATCAAAAGTATATGCCCAGCAGCATTTCCATGCCTTGTTGCAAGTTAAAGGAAATTTGCATATTTCAAAATCCATTTAAATGTGCAATCGAGGAGCTCCAACTTCAATTGGAAGTGAATGATCTGCAAGGTACTGACATGCTAAAGGCAAATACCAAAGAGAAGACTAATAAGAGAATTCTATAAATGCCTTCCAAGTGATGAATATGCTCAGTTAAAATCAAATGCTCATGGACTGATATCATTATTAGGCAGTACTTATCTGTGTGAAAATAAATCATCAATGATAAATAAAATCTCATTACAGATCAATATCAACAAGTGAACTTTTGCAACTGATTCTGCAAACTGGATAGGCAACACTAACTTTCAACCTCAATTAAGTAAAATATAATTCACACAAAAAAGAACTCCATTCTTCTCATTAGAAGACCTGACTCATACACACACCCACACAAAGTACTCTATTCTTATATTTTGAATTTTGTCAGTAAAAAATTTGTGGAAATTTTTCTCTCTTGCTATGTAAGTACCTACATAGTATCCTTGATTTTATCCCTTTCTTGAAAAACCTTAAATAGTTACTATCTGGCCCTTTACGGAGAAAGTTTGCTGCCCCTGTTGTAGAGTAGAAAGCCTCTCCTAGAACAGGCAGGATAAATGTCTTTCAAGATATGACCAGAAAAAGTTTTCTACTCCCTTTCTCATCCACTCCATCCCTTGTCCAGTTCTGGTAGGTAAATAGAAAGGAAGAGAAAAATTTTAAAATTATCTTGAGAAGAATAGTAACAATTTTAAATAAAATCCACAGCAACATTTGGGATATGTCTTAAATACAAATTGAGGCTGACTGGGGAAAAACTGGAGTAAAAGGAGGAAGTGACATTTCAAGCAAAGGGACAAAGATGTGCAAAAACATGGTATAATAAGGTATCTAAAAAATGATGATGATGACAGGTTGTAAAGGGCATTACATGCTAAACTGAGGAGCTTAGATTTTCTCCTCTAGGTAAGGAGATCCAAAACAGGATGTTCTAAGGAAGAAAACCAAAACAGTAAGTTAGCACATGGTCCACATAAGAGACACGGGATTAAGGCTGTAACACTCACTGCTTCTTCTTCTCTACTTCTGGCCCATTATGTTTATGCCATGGTCATCTGTAGTGCTAACCAGATCCTGACATGTTAGAGTCAACAGTTAGCACCCATTTGTCACAGTCTGCTCTCTGTGGCCACGAAGAATCAGTCCGATCTTTCTTCCACATAACACTATGGGTTGGGCAGAGTCCTGACGAAATCTTCATGATTTGTGATCCCTGGTGCTCACACCCTGGAGACTCTCCTATCCCTGAGTGTGGGCATGACTTAGGACTTGCTTCCAGCCAACAGAACATGGCAAGCATAAAGGGATTTTCAGATCTAATTTAGGCCCCAAATCAGTTGATTCTGAGTTACTCAAAAGGGAGCTGAGGGCACCCTCTAGCCAAAGCAGCAAAAAACCAGGGGCCTCAGTAACAGGCAGGAAATGAATTATGCCAACAGTGTGAATGAGCTTGAAAGTACGTTCTCTTCCGCAGTCAAGCCTCCAGATAACAGTGCACCTTTGCCAACAGCTTGACTGCAGCTCTGCGGGACTCTGAGCAGAGCACCCAGACAAACTGCCTAGACTCCTGACCAACACAAACTGTTCTCCAGATACAAGTTATTTTTTCTGTGAAAGGTTTTGCTACTAGCTTTTTATATTGTGGGATTTAATTTACACCTGTAATACTTTTCTCTCCTGTGTCAGCTTGGCAAACACCTACTCCTCTTTTAAGGTCACTGCTACTCAGAACTTGACTTTTAACACCCTACCTTTCAGGCAAAATGAAGGCCCTCTTATCCGGTTTCCCAGAGATGCTGATAACTTTTTATAACAACTGCCAACATTGTATCATGGATATTATTTGTAGCCAATTACATGCTCCATGAAGGGAGGGACAATCACCTCTGCAACCCAGTGCCTAGTGTAGAGACTGGCTACAAACGCTCAGTAAATGTTTAATGACTTAAAGTGAAAGGTGATAAAGAATCAGAGGAAGACAGAATGCACAGAAACCTTGGTTACCTTGTATAGTTCCCTAATTGTTCTACTGCCCAGCTAGGTACCTTTAGGTTGTTTCCTTCTGATTTTGTGAGTAATAACTCCTTCCCGACTTATAGAATAGGAAAACAAGACTATGGAAGTAGAGACTTTTCCACCTTTAAGGAGCAGAGTTAAATTTTGAAAAAAGGTAGCAACTTTAGGTTCAACCCTTTTTACTTCAAGGCTACATAACGAAACACTGTTAAAACAAGACTCTGTAATCTAGCAGGCACCCTAGCGTTTCATCAATGACAGAAATAAATCTTTTGTATAAAAAAAACCCTACTCCATGAATAAATTTCAGTTTTAAAATACTAAATATCAACCATATTGAAGGATGACTTCAGAATTACATACCTGGCGCAGAGAGGGTAGGGGACAATGCATGAAATTTAGTCAGTCTTGTGAATATAATAAGATTATTTTGATAACACAAGGTAGACATAAAGGTATCATACGATGTTCTCCTTTTCTACGTGAGACATGCAAATGAAAACCTATTTACCTTAAAGTTTCAGATAATGGTGTTAAAGTGCCATCTCCCCTATCTATTACACAAAAGAAATTCAATTGATCTCCTTCTTGGTACACCAAAAATGTAACTTGTTTGTTGTAGGAGGTCTTCTCCCAGACTTCATCTCGACTGGAATCCATGCACTCAGCCATCTCCCGAAGTGGATCTTCCATAGGAACTAAAAATGGAAAAATTGATAAACAAACTTTCAATTTATATCAAGTTTTATGCCTCTTGGTACAGAGACAGTAGATAATGTGCTGAATTTGAATAACAATGCTGTGCATACAATATACACACGATATTCTTCAAAGAAGTTTCTGGTCTTTTTACAGTTAATACAGCATTCCCTATGTTGTATTTCTGTGAAAGAAATGAAATGCATTATCATGTTGTTAGGTACAAAGACAGAGCTTAACCAAACACATGAGGTTTATACCTTCTCCTTCCTGTACTTTCCAATACTGGTTCCAACAATTAATGCTTAAAAAGCAATATAAATCCCACTTATTACTTTAGGTTAAAAACACACACATAATTGGGAGACATATGTTAGAAATTCAAAGCAAACAAATCCCTTTTTCTTTCTGGTTTTATATAAAGACTGATTCTTCTTAAAACAGTTTCTCAACCTGAAGTCAAGGTAATTAAAAGGACACAATAACTCAGAACACAAGGGCGTCGCTGAGTGTACTGAAACCGCAGTGTGTGTAGCGTGTGATGGGCAGCATGCTTGTTTCTTAGGACCCCGACTGTCCTGGCGTGAATCCATGTGCCCAGGCACAGCCCAGGGGCCAGGGTGAAGCTGCCACTGCTGACCAGCTCCAGGGGCCTGGAGCTGTCCTCTTGTTTGAATGATACCGCAACTCGCTCTCATCTGCAGCAGCCACAGATTCTGCTCCTGCGGTGCAAAGGGCCTCAAGAGGCTGGTGGTTCATGGGGTGAATATTCTAAAAGACCCTGAACCCCAGACTTGGGAGTCCTAAATAATGGTTACAGGAAAAAAGTTCACTCCCAAAAACATTATCATGTCAAGCTGTAGAACCATTTGCTCTCTCCTAAAGGAGGTAATAATTTCTCAAACTCCCTTTCATTCAGGTAGCTTATTTATTAACAAAATCACAGCAGTAAGAAATATTCAATTCTGAAATTAACAAGGTGAAAAATTAGAGATGTTCCCATACTTTACGTTCACTACTAAACCACAAAACCTTTGGAAATATAACAAGATTTAGGTGATTCTATAAAAATATTTGGAAGTTTGACCAACTCTTTCATAGGCACAAAATGTGTGAATATGTGAAGACATTTTTAAAACAAGTTCTTGCCATTTCTAAGTTAATGTTACACTTTCCATATTATATTAAGAAAAAGTAAAACCTATGCTACAGCTATCACTAGAGCGACATGAAAGCCTTCCTGAAATCAACATACTGTGCCTTACTTAGGGAGGCACTAGGATGGAATATGTGTACGCATGCACATATATTTTCATAACAGAAAAATCATTTAGAGTTCATCAGTTATAAAACATTGTATTTATATAGTTTAGTCTAAAATTAATTTTAGAAAGGAAGTATTTTCTATGCTCTTTTGACAATGGTTATAGTTCAAAAACAATTTTAAAAGCTAAATATTACTGGAGCTCATACGGTAAGGGTACTTTTAAAACAATTTTCAAGTAAGACTAAATAGCTAAAAAATATGGTTTCTTAAATACCATATGGTTAAGTTCTAGATCTGGGTACAGTTTTTCTTTTACACAAAGTTTTCAATGACATAAGATAGACAACAGCAAGCTTTTAATTTAAAAAAAAAGTTGATTTGATATAGGCAAAATTAAATATTTAATGTAAAATATCAAAAAATTAGATGTTTTCTAAATGCTGATTTTTCAATTCACAAGGCACAGAAAGTTGGAGGGAAAAAAAGTATTATAAAACTTCAACTACATAAGGGTAGTGATACCTTTCATTTTCATTTTTTCAAAAAGCTTTAAAAAAGTGTATATGTATATGTGTGTGTGTGTGTATGTATTTTAACTCAGAATCTGTAGCACTTACACTCCTCCTCATAAACATAAAATAATTTCAGTCCTAGTAAGAAAAGTAAGTGTTCTGATTATAATAATCCTGGCTTAAAGGTAATACTACACACAAACAACCAACTTTCAAAAATATAATACAATGGAATTCACATGTCATGAAACCCTGTATAATTCTATCTTACCATTGCTCAATAACACTTTAGTGTTCTTGTACTACCCTCAGAATTGGTATTATAAATATCATTTTATGCCACATAGGAAACTTCATAAATCCAATTAACAGAAAGTCCCTGATGTTAGGAGGGCTAGTTAATCAGCTCTAACATTATTAACTTTGTTTTTTCTAACTATCCAAAACAGTTCAACAGCCAAAGTAACACACCTCACAAAATCCTCCCAAATTAGCTAGGAGAAAGATGGTAATAACCCTTTTCTCTAGCCAAAATTACAAAGGATAGAGATAAAATTTGACTTGTGGAAGAAGCAAGTTAGCACTGGAATCAATACTTAACCATCTTCTGGTTAGTGCAGGATCTGACAAATAGGAAGGCCCTCCCCAAAATGAGGCCCACAGAACAGTCTAAGGATTCCTCTACTTGTTGAGGACTCATGGGACTTATCTCAATCAGGGACCAGTATGGACACTCCAGCTCTTCTCATGTTAGAACTTTCTTGTTAATTAAGTCTCTGCTCATATCATCCTCTCTGAGAGCCCTTCCACAATCCTCCTCCTACCACCCTACTTCCACGGACACTAACATGCTTTCCTATTTCTCCACAGCATTTACTACTGCTTGAAATGATGTCATTCTTTACGTTTGTTGTGGGCACTGTCATGAAGCAGGGATGTTTTCTCCCACAGAACATTGCACTGAACATCTAGATGTTCAAATGTATTCACTGAGTGGATTAATGGATTCACAAAGACTGCCCACATTCTGAAAAAGGATTCCAAAGGGCCATGATAATATCCATGAAACCCAAATGCATCACAAACCAGGCTAACAAGCATCTTTGGAATTTTCTACAACAATCATTACTGAAGACTCAGTGGATAAAAAAAGCAACAAGACTGGAATGAAACTAAACACAATGATAACAACATGATATTTACTATGCCATCTCATTTCCCTTCCCTATACCGGTGAGGTTTATTTTTAAATCTCTCTGGATTGAATCAGGAATCAGGAGATTTCTAGAATATGTGTTCCCCTGGGCATTTAGGCTTTAAAGTACAATGCCTAGAGAAATAAGTGTGGTTCTTATAAGAGTACCAGATGAAAACCTAAGGCTATAAAAACACCAACTGTCTTGAAGATTATTATTGTCAAATTGAATCAGTATACATAATTTTAACAAATGCCTACCTCTTCTAGTATTTATAGGTCCACCACGCATAGCCAATACGAGCTTCAGGGTACAACCTTCTGAAATGCTGTGGATTGTTAACACAAAAATAAACCACAATCATCAAAATGCATTCAGCATCAAATGTACATATAATTATGTGCTGAATTATCAAGCATATTGCCTGCCCTCTAAAATATTTTTTAAAAAGACATGTGCATGTGGAGAAGACACATAATGACTCTATAGCATCTTACTATGCAGACAGACAGTGACTGCAATGGGGTGGGGGTGAAGACTTGATAATATGGGTGACTGTTGAAACCACAAGGTTGTTCTTGTGAAACCTTCATAAGACTGTATATCTATCAATGTTACTTTAATTAAATAAAAAAAGACATGTGCATAAATATAAAATGTTAACTTAATTTACTTGTATAAATAATGAAAAAGTGAAAAAGTTCTAGTAAGCCTTAAATATGACATGAAATCTCAGAATAGAAGTACTGGAAAGGTCCTCTGTGATCATCTGGTTTAGCCTTTTCATTTCACCTGTAAGGAAGAAGAGATCCTAAGAAGAAAAGAAGCTTGTCCAAGACCCAAAGTATTTGAAATAGCAGATCTATTTAATAAGGTAGAAAACAGAAAAACAGCAAATCTCCAGGTTCTGTTGCTCTCCCAACTATTCCACACCATCACCGACCCTTTGTTCTTAAGAAAAAAAGTGAAGAATCATTATGTGAGAGAAGGGAGAATGTCAGACAAAGGTCCGATAGCATCCCTGCGGTCGCTGGTATGCATGGCATCACTTAGTGACCGAGTGGGCTTAGTGAGGATGGGAGGCTTGGTGAAGAGTGATGGTCTCTTACCCGGCACTCCTGCGGACATGGAAAGGAAAGGAATACAGCCGGGTGGGAATGGGCCAATGTTCAGAGAAAGGAGCGAAGAAGGCAAGACCAGAAGAGGACTCTAAAGAGGACCTAAAAGGAATCTAAAGAGGACCTAAAGAGGCAGGGGCCAAACAGCATGGCATGAAAATGAAAAGGTGAGACAAAGGGGGCCAGGGTCAGGTAGTATGGGGTACTGGGCCCACACATCTTAAAGTTCGGGAATTATGCTGACATCTAGGGATCAGAACTATGCAGAAGAAGAGACATGATCCAGGGACTCAGAATAAAAACACTGGTATATGGAGTTGTAATACTGAGAGTCTATGAAATAGCTAATATGCAGTTACACTCACTTGTAATCATTCAAGCAATATTTATCTTCAAGTTCCATGTTATTCCAAATTAAATGCTGCTGACAGATGGGAATACCTTAGGGGAAGGTTATAAAAAAATGGTTAAAAATTCAATAGAATCTTCAAAAGAGTATGATACAAAGCTATTTTATTAAAGAAATAATAAACACACTTTTAAACTGAATGCTTGGTGCTTGGCTAAAATTTATAGAATCATAGATAAAAGGCTTGGTAAAAGTATATGTAGTTCAATCCACTCACTTTAGAAAAGAACAATGTTTCAGTAACTCTCGGCCTTGAAAGAAAGCATTACATTAGCGATCGTTCTAACAGACAAGATATCAAGAAATCAGCCCTGAAGAGCTTAGGATTTAAGGTCTATAAGACATTCTAAATGCTGTAAAGTACAGTTTTTTTTGTTATATTCAGTGTTAAAAGCATATTGAGTGTGTGTGTGGGGGGTGGGTTGAAATGGGTTAAAAGGTACAAACTCCCTGCTATTAATTAAATAAGCCACAGGGATGTAATGCACAGCATGGGGACTGCAGTTAATAATACTGTGTTGTATGTCAGTGGTGTATGTATGCTAAGCTAGTAGACCTTAAAAGTTTTCATCACAAGAAAAAAAATTGTTTGACTATGTACAGTAATGGATGTTAACTAGACTTATTGTGATTATTTTGTAATACAGTATATACAAATATTGAATCATTATGTTGTACACCTGAAACTAATACATCAATTATACCTAAATAAAAAAAAGGAACATTTAATTTAGTTTACTATCCTTAGGGATTTGTATTCTGAAAATCTGTTCTCAGAGTAACATGCCCATGTGGAATAATGATTCTTTATATGTGAGTTTATTTAGTTATTAAGATGGCATCTTTCATATCTCTTCCGAATAGGAGGTTCAATAATTTCGAAAAAGGGCAGAAAATATAATTTCCAATAAAAAGAATTAATATATTAGAAAATTCCTTCCACCTTAGAGTTCATGACTGTACACTTTTCTGCAGAGCCTGAACACGAGTTACAAAATGATTCAATCTCGGGAAAAAAGTACTTATGAACAATTTTCAGTGCTGAAAATTACAGTCTATAAGACAGTTTCTTTACATTTCTGTAATATTAAGGGACTATTAAGGTAGATTCCATACTCCAGCAAAATGAATCTTTTTTCTTGCAAACAGCGCATTTGAATGCTCCAAGAAAATCTGGACTATATTAGCCAAGCAAGCGGGCATTATTTACTCAATAGAACATTTAATGGATATTGATATTGATGAAAACATTTTTCAATATCTCACATACTGTCTTCTCAAATTAATTTTGCTTATGATACTATAAAATAAATTGACTAGAACAACATTAAGTGCCGTATGTGCTAACATTTATTACTACAAGCCAGGCACCGTTATAAGTGCTTCATATATATTATCATAATTTAATTACAACAATCTTTTGAAGTGAACATCAATATTATGTTCATTTCACAGGTGATACAACTGAAGTCCTGAGAGATTAAGAGACAGAGTGTATAGATTAGAGACGCAAGGCCCCAGCAGCCTGACTCCAGAAACTGCACTCCTAACCTGTATGCTGATCAGTCTCTAGAAAATCAGCCTACATAAAGCAAAAGTATCTGTCTGGAAGCTATGTGTTGCCTGTTGATAGACCTCAATGTTTACTACATGTTCACCAAATGTTCTGAAAGATCACCATGGACTACAGCTCACTGGGGCTCAGAGGGTGGGCACACATATATCTCCCCAATGGAACAGTTTCCTTCTTTGGCTTCCAGCTAAAAAAGAATGCCAGTAATCAAAGGCTTTTAAGTCAGAAAATATTTAAAATACTTCACATTAAAAATATTTTAATATTTAGAAAAATTTTAAATGTGCCCAGGTCATCTCTTCAATCAAAGTTGTGGGATTTCAACATAACTAGATAAAGGAATTTGGGCAGGTAATATACAATGTTTATATTCCACCAACATTGTATAGCCTTATTTAATAATGGAAACTTTGTAACTGGATTGAAGACACAGTAACAACACTGATTAGATGCAACACATGTTACCACTTTTAATGGATTTAGCCATCATTCACCAGGCTAAAAATAATAGAAGGTTGGTAGTCAAGCCAGGGTGGCAAGAGAATCCAAAACAGCTGTGGTCCTGACAGGTACTTGACTTACTGAATGGCTAAGACAAAGTCATTAACCTCAGTGAGCCTCAGCATTCTCTCTTGCACATTAAAAAAGCCAGGGTTCTTTTTGCCACAAACACTTGTAGAATCCCAAATGTATAAAGCAAACCAACTTTGTTTTAAGATAGGGTTGCCAGATTTAGCAAATAAAAATTTGGCAACCTTACTTAAAGGTGGTCTTTTGTCTTTAAACCCCAACCCTTATTTTTTGTACACAGAAGAAATGTAATCCTAAACCCAGTAGAATCTATTACCATTTTGGGTATAATGAGAAAAATTTTTTAATGAAATGGGAACACATTTTGTGAGCTGTTTTATAAACTGCTTTTCTCACTTAATATATTATGCATATATTTTCATATAAATAAATAAAAATATACATTGTGTTTAGTAAGTGGATGGTACTTTAGTATGTGCTTCTGTCATAAGTTAACTTACCCAGTCCCCTACTAAGACATATTTTCACCTATCCAATTTTTCATTATTATAAACAAAGCTGTGGTAAGTGATTGTGAGTGTATTTGTGAATATGTATATGTATATTAGTCTGCTTGGGTTGTCTTAACAAAATACCATAGACTGGGTGGTTTGAACAACAGAAATTTATTTCTCATAGTTCTGGAGGCTGGGAAATCTAAGATCAAGGTTCCAGCAAAATAGGTTTCATTTTGAGCCCTCTTTTCTTGGCTTGTAGGCAGCTGACATTTTCCTGTTTGCTCACATGCCTTTTTTGCAAGTGTGCGCAGAGAGAGGGGGAGCTCTCTTAGCGTCTCTTCTCATAAGGGTACTAGTTCCACAGGGCGACGGGAGCTCATCTAACCCTAATAATAATTCAAAAGTGTTTCTTTAGTCCTTTTTAGAATTTTCATGCAGATAAATGTCTTTGAGAACATGTTTACATATGCATTTAGAAAATAAACCAGAATCAATAGGACTTACAGGTAATTAAATGGGGGACCATAACTCTGATCTTCCAACATTTTCTCCTCAAATAATACAGAACAAGAAGAAGGGAAATGACTCTACATAGAAACCATGGCTTCAGCTCTCAAAACTTGAAGACAGAGGATGTCCAAACTTCAAAACAACTGGGAATAAACAGGAGCAGTCACCCAATCCCAGTGCAGGGCATTTCACGTTCCTGCCCCTGCAGGGCTGACTAGGGAAAATTTCAGAGAAGACAGAGAGGAAAGCTAGTAATGTTAAATAAACTTGATATAAAACCATCACGCGGAAGAAGAAGCCATTCTAAGTCTGAAAAGCCTACAAGAACGACTTGGGTAGATCACAGTACTGAGTACAATGAAGGGACTTTAAAACCAAGCTATAGGAAGGAGCTTCTGTGGGAGGCAAGAGACAAAGGAAGAAGACTATCCTTTAGTAATTCAGTGGTCAAGAGGAAAAGGGGCAAGCAGTGAAATCTTAAGAGTCCTGCAAGACCAAAGAGTACCACAAAACTGGAGGACTCACAACTTTCCCCCAACTCATCACTGTAAAACAGACATAAAATATCTCCTAAGATATCTGGACATTGTTATACAGAGAGCACTGGTAAACAGAATCTATGAATGAAACACCCGAATACCACAAAAATCAACAAGGGAAAAATTAAATACATAGAGTTAACAATAAAAACTAGAAAACAAAATTCTATACCTATTGACTGAGGTCAATCTATGCAGAAAAATAATGACAAAGCAGAAGAGAACTGTGAGGTCACACCCCAAACAGAATGAACATATTCAAGCACCTGAAGGCATGAAAAAACATTCTGAATCAGAATTAAAAAAGCAAAAACAGAAAATATTTCCCCCACCAAAAAAACTAACAAACAAACAAAAAACAAGGAGAAATGAAAAAGAGCAGACTCACCTCAGAAAAGAAATGGAGGAAAAAGGCAAAACTACATAAAAAATGATGGATAAATTATAAGATACCAAGAGGTAATACATTCAAATACATATTTAGTAAGGGACAAGGCAGGTAATCAATCAAGAGAATGAAAATATATAGAAGTAATAAGGGTCAGAGAGAAAGTAATAGAAATGTAAGACAGGTGAAGCAGGAATAATAATCATATTATCAAGGTCCCTGAAAAACAAAATAGTGGAATAGAATTAATATTTAGAACTATAATCCTGGGAAACTTCCAGAAGTAGAAAAAGACCTGAATCTACACATTGAAAGGACCCACTAGCTACTTGAGAAAATTAACCCAGAACTATTAAGCCCAGGACATAGTCTGGTAATAAAATAATTTGATTTCAGTGATAAATATAAAATCCTCAACAGTTACTCACACACACATGCAGAAAAATCAAATAATTCATAAGGCAGAAGAATTAGGCTACACTCAAAAACAATAACAAAAAAAGGGATTTTTAAAATGAGCAGAAATATCCCCAAAGAAAACATACAGAAAGCCCAATAAGCCAATTAAAAAAATGCTCAACATCACAAATCCTCAGGGAAATGCAAATCAAAACCACAATAAGATATCACACCCAACATGTCCATTATAAAAAAAACTAAGAAAATAACAAATGTTAAGAGCATGTAGAGAAAATGTAAAACTTGTGTACTGTTGGTGGGAATGCAATATCCTGCAGCCATAGTGGAAAATGGTATGGAGGCTCCTCAAAACATTAAAAATAGAATTACCATATGATCCAGCCATTCCACTTCTGGGTATATATTCAGGATTTGGAAGAGATATTCATACACATATGTTCACTGCACCATTATTCATAATAGCCAAGAGATGGAAGCAACCTAAATGTTTGCTGATAGAAGAATGGATAAAGTAAATGTGATATAAACATATAATGGGACATTATTTAGCCTTTAAGAACAATATCCTGTCACATGCTATGACATGGATGAACCTTAAAAACACTATGCTAAGTGAAATAAAACAACCCCCAAGAAAAAAATATTGCATGATTCCATTTATATGAGTACCTAAAGTAGTCAAACTCTAGAAAGTAAAATGGTGGTGGTCAGGGGCTAGAAGGAAGCAGAAAAGCAGAATTGTTCAATAGATACAGTGTGTGTCTACTATAGCAATACAAAAAGTTCTCAACTTACAGGAACTTATCATAAAATTCTGCATCCATAGGATGCAACCACTGCATCTCAATGCTTTGACTAAACAATCGACTAAGAGGATGAGCTTCTTCCAACCAAGATATGACCAGAAAAACTTCAGCAAAAAGATTAATGATGGACATTTAAAAATATATAAATGTAAATCTAAGACTAAAACAAAAGTGGGAATAAAGGTTGGAAGGCTAATATGGGATGTTATATGACAAGTAGAAAAGATTTTCAACTTGCCAAAAAAAACAACATCCAACTATATGCTACAGGAAAAAAACACACCTAAAATAAAGTGATTCAGAAAGGCTAAAATAAAGGGATGGTCAAAGGTATACAAGATAACCGAATCAAAAAGGGAGAGACAGCGGAGAGCCTGGTTAATAGACAAAGCAGAATTCATACCTCAAAACATCAAATGTGACAATGAGGTATATTTTCCAATGCTAAAATTCATAATGGAAAAGTAACACTTACAGGTATTTTTATGTACCAAAAAACAC
Source organism: Smutsia gigantea (assembly GCA_032199065.1). NCBI lineage: Eukaryota > Metazoa > Chordata > Mammalia > Pholidota > Manidae > Smutsia > Smutsia gigantea. Next base: position 112,348 of record JAVSCE010003364.1, on the reverse strand, counting down.
AAACGACCACCTTTATGAAACCAAAACCATAGAAGATGCAAACAGACATAGAGGGAAACAGAATAGTAAGAGACTTTAATATACCTTCCAGTACAAATTACACCAAGTATGAAAAAACTCATAGAGATAGAACACCTAACCAACATAATCAATGAGACAGATCTTTATTGCCCCTAGATAATAAGTGTATACCCATACTCAAGTGTTCATGGCACAAATACAAAAACTGTTCAAATATTGGGTCAAAAAGAAAATATAAGTACTTTCCCACAAAGTGGAAATACTACAAAAAACACTCTCTGCTTGCGATGTAATTAAAGTTAAAGTTACTAACAAACAAAAAAATAGAAAGACCCTTCCAACTGGAAATTAAAAGACATTCTGTTAATGATCTCTTGGGTGAAAGCAAACATATAAAAATTACAGAATTTTCTAAAGCAATGATAATAAGAATCTAAGGTATACAGTTAAATCAGATATAAAAGAGAATTTATAGCACGAAACACAAAGAAAATTTTTTAGAAAGCACAAGAAAAAATACAATAAAGTTAAAAGCAGAAAATGAGGTGAAAAATAGAATAGCAATTAATAAATCAAAATCTTAGTTTTTAAAAAAGCATTAACAAAGTGGAAAAACTTTTAGCTAACCTCACCAAGGGAAAAAAGGAAGGAAATCACTAACAAATAAAAATAAGAAATGGTAAGGGAATATGAAATGGTAATTTCCTAGGGAACAATGTATTAACATAAATTGACGCAATTAAAGTTAGAAAGGTTAAAGAGACGAATTTCCATAGAAGAACAGGAGAATGTTACTCAGGAACTGACACAATAAAAATACCAGGCCAGACAAATTCACAGGAATTCACTGAACCTTCAAGGACAAACTAAACCCTAGGATCTACAAATTTTTCAAGAGCACTGAAAATGAATGAAAACATCTTAATTTCTTAAAATGAATAAAAATTTATTAATTTTTAAAGAAGCAAGTACAGCATCGACTCCTAAGTCCAATAAAAACAGTACTAAAAAAAACACTACAGACTAATATTATTCATTTATATTTATATAAAAAATATATATTACCAAACAGAAACCAATGGTAGGTCAAGAAAAGAATATACTGTGACCAAGGGGAATGTATTCCTGGATTGTAGATTTGTTCAACTACTAAGAAATCAGTTAGTATCATCCACTACATTAACAGTTCTAGAGGAAAAAAACACAAAAATGAGAGGGGGTGAAGATGGCGGCATGAGTAGGGTGGTGGAAATCTCCTCCCAAAACCATATATATTTTTGAAAAAACAGCAAATACAACCATTCCTAAAAGAGAGACCAGAAGAAACAGTACAACAGCCAGGCTACAGCTACATCTGTGAGAACTCAGCGCCTCATGAAGCGGGTAAGATACAAAGCTGTGACCCAGCGGAACCCGAGCACTCCCCCAACCCCAGCTCACCAGCAGGAGGAAAAGAGTCAGAGGGGGAGAGAGTGGGAGCGCAGGACTACTAAATAACCAGCCCTGGTGATCTGCATGGGAGCACAGACACACATCGCATGGTGTACTGGATATTAGAGAAATGGAAGAGTAGGGTCCAAGATGGAGATGGCAAGCAGGGTCCCACAGCCACCTCCCCTGAGACAAAAGAAAAGCAGGCACTTTTTAAAATTCTTAAAGGGACAAGGGCTCAACAGCTGAACAAAATCATCCCATCACACTCAGCCCAGCAGGCTGGGAATCATGAGGAACTTGGGGCCTCCTAACCCCCTGGGACATAAAGCAGCCCTGAAGCCCCTCATGGTGGTAAGCAGCCTACCATTCATTTATCCCTGACCAGTGCTGTAAGCGGACCGGCTGACTAGCAACAGCTGCAGAGCAGCCAGAGACTGCCCCGCACACAGCAACCACACAGTCTCCTCCCAGTGCACAGCTAATCCGGACAGGCAGCAGAAGCCAGGGCAAGGTCCGGAAGGCATGAAGGGGCGCCATTCTTGCAGGAGAACACACCGGCGCAGCTGCGACACCCCCCCGCCCCCACAGCACTCTAGGGTAGCACGAGGGCGGCCCCGCACAAATCAGCTCAGGAGATCATCCCAGAGACTGCCTTCTGGAGTGCGGATAACTGGCACAAGCAGTGGAAGACAGAGAAAGGTCCAGAAGGCACGAAGGGATGCCGTTCTCACAGGAGAACACACCTGGCATGGCTGCGACACCCCACAGGGCGATAGGCTATCCTGAGGATGGCTGTACCCATGGCAGCTCAGGAGATTATCCCAGAGACTGCCTCCCGGTGTGCGGGTTACTGGCACAGGCAGCAGAAGCCGGAACAAGGACCAGAAGGCACAAAGGGATGCTGTTCTTGCAGGAGAACACACCCAGCACGGCTGCGACCCCACTGCAGTGCTCTAGGCTATCCCGAGGGCGGCCCCACCCAAGGAAGCTCAGGAGATTATCCCAGAGACTGCCTCCTAGTGTGTGGGTAACTGGCACAGGCAGCAGAAGCTGGAGCAGGTCCAGAAAGCACGAAGGGGTGCTGTTCTCGAAGAAGAACACACCCAGCATGGCTGCGATCCCCAGCAGGGTACTAGGCTATCCCGAGGGCAGCCCCATCCACGGCAGCTCAGGAGATTATCCAAGAGGCTGCTCCCGGTATGTGGGTAGACACAGGCAGCAGAGAAGGGCAACGCGACCAGGAAGCAGGAAGGGATGTTGTTCTCCCAGCTGACACACGTGCCACCTGCCTGCGACCACTTCTATCGCCATGAAAAGGCAAAATAATCTGGTCCAGTCAAAAATCACTCAGACAACCCCAGAGAGAGGGTTTGGTGAGACAGATATAACCACTCTTCCTGAAAAAAAAATCAAAATAAAAGTCATAAAAATGCTGATGGAGCTGCAGAGAAATAGGAAAGAACTAAGGGATGAAGTCTGGAGGGAGATAACAGAAATGAAACAATAGATAGAATGCTTATGAGCAGACTGGACAAAGTGCAAGAGACTGTTAATGGACTAGAAATCAGAGAACAGGAATACAGAGAAGCTGAGGCAGAGACAGATAAAAGGATCTCTAGGAATGAAAGAATATTAAGAGACCTATGTGACCAATCCAAATTGAACAATATTTGCATTATAGGAGTTGCAGAGGAAGAAGAGAGAGAAAAAGGGATAGAAAGTGTCTTTGAAGAAATAATTGCTGAAAACTTCCCCATGCTGGGGAAGGAAATAGTCTCTGAGACCATGGAAGCCGACAGATCTCCCAACACAAAGGACTCAAGGAGGACAACACCAAGATGTATAATAATTAAAATGGCAAAGATCAAATACAAGCACAGAGTATTAAAGGTGGCCAGAGAGAAAAAAAAGATCACCTACAAAGGAAAACCCATCAGACTATCATCAGACTCTCAACAGAAACCTTACAGGCCAGAAGAGAATGGCATGATATATTTAATGCAATGAAACATAAGGGACTTGAACCAAGAATACTGTATTCAGCATGATTATCATTGAAGGAGGGATTAAACAATTTCCAGACAAGCAAAAGTTGAGGGAATTTGCCTCCCACAAACCACCTCTACAGGGTATTTTAAGGTACTGCCCTAGATGGAAGCACTCCTAAGGCTAAATAGATGTCACCAGAGAAAACAAAATCACAGCAAAGAAAGAAGACCAACCAAATACTAACTAAAGGCAAAAAATAAAATAAACTATCTACAAAACAGTCAAAGGAAACACAAAAGAATACAGAATAAAACACCTAACATATAAAGAATGGAGGAATAAGAATAAGAAGGGAGAGAAAGAAACATCAGACTGTGTTTATAACAACTTAATAAGAGACGTCACTTACATGATTAGATAGTAAAGAAGCTACCCTTGAACCTTTGGTAACCACGAATCCAAAGCCAGCAATGGCTATAAGTACATATCTATCGATAATCACCGTGAATATAAATGGACTGAATGCACCAATCAAAAGACACAGAATAATAGAATGGATAAAAAAGCAAGACTCATCTATATGCTGCTTACAAGAGACTCACCTCAAACCCGAAGATATACAAAGACTAAAAGTGAAGGTATGGAAAAAAATATTTCATGCAAACAATAGGGAGAAAAAAGCAGGTGTTGCAGTACTTATATCAGACAAAATGACTTCAAAACAAAGAAAGTAGCAAGACATAAAGAAGGAGATTACATAATGATAAAGGGGTCAGTCCAACAAGAAGATATAACCATTAAAATATATATGCACCCAACACAGGAGTGCCGGCATATGTGAAACGAATACTAACAGAATTAAAGGAGGAAATAGAAAGCAATGCATTCATTTTAGGAGACTTCAACACACCACTCACTCCAGAGGACAGATCAACCAAACAGAGAATAAGTAAAGACACAGAGGCACTGAACAACACACTAGAACAGATGGACCTAACAGACATCTACAGAACTCTACACCCAAAAGCAACAGGATACACATTCTTCTCAAGTGCACATGGAACATGTTCCAGAATAGACCGCATACTAGGCCACAAAAAGAACCTCAGTAAATTCAAAAAGATTGAAATTCTACCAACCAACGTCTCAGATCACAAAGGAATAAAACTAGAAATAAATTGTACAAAGAAAACAAAAAGGCTCACAAATACATGGAGACTTAAAAACATGCTCCTAAATAATCAATGGATCAATGACCAGATTAAAACAGAGATCAAACAATATATGGAGATAAATGACAACAACAGCACAAAGCCCCAACTTCTGTGGGATGCAGCAAAGGCAGTTCTAAGTGGAAAGTATATTGCAATCCAGGCCTATTTAAAGAAGGAAAAACAATCCCAAACGAATAGTCTAAAGGCACAATTATTGAAATTGGAAAAAGAAGAACAAATGAGGCCCAAAATCACCAGAAGGAGGGACATAATAAAGATCAGAGAAGAAATAAATAAAATTGAGAAGAATAAAACAATAGAGAATATCAATGAAACCAAGAGCTGGTTCTTTGAAAAAATAAACAAAATAGATCAACCCCTAGCCAGGCTTATTAAGAGAAAAAGAGACTGTACACACATAAACAGAATTAGAAATGAGAAAGGAAAAATCACAACGGACCCCACAGAAATGCAAAGAATAGAGACTACTACGAAAATCTATAGGCTAGCAACCTGGAAAACCTAGAAGAAATGGACAACTTCTTAGAAAAACACAACCTTCCAAGACTGACCAAGGAAGAAACAGAAAACTTAAACAGACCAATTACCAGCAATGAAATTGAATCGGTAATCAGAAAACTACCCAAGAACAGAACGCCCAGGTCAGATGGATTTACTGCTGAATTTTATCAGAAATATAGAGAAGAAATAATACCAATTCTCCTTAAAGTTTTCCAAAAACAAAAAACAAAAACAAAACAAAACATTTATTTTTTAATATACCTCAAGCTGGGGTAAAAAAGTAAAGTGATGGAGAAAGATAAATCATGCCAATACTCATCAAATAAAGTGCCCAAATTAGTTTCAGCCATCCCACCAGTGTGGCCAGGGCACAAAGAAGCACAGGACACTCCAGCTCGAGCCTACCCAGCATTAGCCATCTTGTCAGGATGGCCCCCACACAGAGAATACAATAACTGAAATGAAAAATACACAGTAAGGAATCAAGAGCAGATTAGAGGATGCAGAAAAATGGATCACCATATGGAAGACAGGGTAACAGAGAGCATCGAAGCTGAACAGCAAAAAGAAAAAAGAATTTTAAAAGTGGGGATAGGTTAAGAGACCTGAGACAATATCAAATATATTGACATTTGGATTATAGGATTCCCAAAAGAACAGACAAAGGGGCAGAAAACTTATTTAAAGAAATAATAACTGAAAATTTCCTTAACGTGGGATAGGGAACAGACTTCCAGGTCCAGGATGCATAGACAGCCCTTAACAAGATGAACCCAAGAGGTCCACACCAAGACACATAATAATTAAAATGCCAAAGACTAAAGATAATGAGAGAATCTTAAAAGCAGCAGGAGAGAAACTGGACTAATGTCTAGCCCCATACACAAAGGTAAACTCAAGGTGGATCAAAGACCTGAATGTAAGTCATGAAACCATAAAACTCTTAGAAAAAAACATAGGCAAAAATCTCTTGGACATCAACATGAGCAACTTCTTCATGAACATATCTCCCCGGGCAAGGGAAACAAAAGCAAAAATGAACAAGTGGGACTATATCAAGCTGAAAAGCTTCTGTACAGCAAAGGACACCATCAGTAGAACAAAAAGACATCCTACAGTATGGGAGAATATATTCATAAAAAACGTATCTGATAAAGGGTTGACATCCAAAATATATAAAGAACTCATGCACCTTAACAAACAGAAAGCAAATAATCCAATTAAGAAATGGGCAGAGGACATGAATAGACACTTCTCCAAAGAAGAAATTCAGATGGCCAACAGGCACATGAAAAGATGCTCCACATCGCTAATCATCAGAGAAATGCAGATTAAAACCACAATGAGATATCACCTCACACCAGTGAGGATGGCCAACATCCAAAACACAAACAACAACAAATGTTGGCGAGGATGTGGAGAAAAGGGAACCCTCCTACACTGCTGGTGGGACTGCAAATTAGTTCAACCATTGTGGAAAGCAGTATGGAGGTTCCTCAAAAAACTCAAAATAGAAATACCATTTGACCCAGGAATTCCACTCCTAGGAATTTACCCTAAGAATGCAGCAGCCCAATTTGAAAAGGACAGATGCACCCCTATGTTTATTGCAGCACTATTTACAATAGCCAAGAAATGGACGCAACCTAAGTGTCCATCAGTAGATGAATGGATAAAGAAGAGGTGGTACATATACACAATGGAATATTATTCAGCCATAAGAAGAAAACAAATCCTACCATTTGCAACAACATGGATGGAGCTAGAGGGTATTATGCTCAGTGAAATAAGCCAAGCCGAAAAAGACAAGTATCAAATGATTTCACTCATATGTGGAGTATAAGAACAAAGAAAAAAACTGAAGGAACAAAACAGCAGCAGACTCACAGAACCCAAGAACGGACTAATAGTTACCAAAGGAAAGGGACTGGGGAAAATGGGCGGGAAGGGAGGGATAAGAGGGAAAAAGGGGCATTACGATTAGCAGATGTAATGTTGGGGGGGCACGGGGAGGGCAGTACAACTCAGAGAAGACAAGTAGTGATTCTATAGCATCTCACTACGCTGATGGACAGTGACTGTAATGGGGTTGGTGGGGGGGACCTGATGAAGGGGTAGTTTAATAACTGTAATATTGCACATGTAATTGTAGATTAATGATAATAAAATAAATATTTTAAAAAAGCAGCAGGAGAAAAGCAACGAGGCACTTTGCAAGGGAGACCTCACAAAGCTATCAGCTGATTTTTCTGCAGAACTTGGCAGGCCAGAAGGGAGGGGCATGATTGATTCAAACTGCTGAAAGGAAAAACCTGCAACCAAGGATACTACACACTACACCTGGAAAAGGTATCATTCAGAACTGAAGGAGAGAGTTTCTCAAACAAAAGCTAAAGGTGTTTATCACCACTAAACCAGCCTTTCAAGGAATGTGAAAAGAACTTTAAGTGGAAAAAGCCACAATTAGAAGAAAATTGTGAACGAAAAAAAGTCACTAATAGAAACAAACATATAGTAAAAGTAGATAAAACATTTAAAATGATAGTATGAAGGCTAAAAGTCAAAAGTAGCAAAATCAATTATATCTAAAAAAAATAAAAGGATTCACAAAATAAAAATACGTAAAATATGACCTTACATAGATACATAGTATGTGGAAAAGGGAGTAAATATATGGTGCTTGTAGAATGTTATATATGAACTTCATGGTAATCAAAAACTAAAAACTTGTAAAAGAGGCACAAAAAATAAAGAAAAAGAAATCCAAGCATAACAATAAAGAAAGTCATCAATCACAAGAGAAAAGAGCGAGAAAGAAAGGAATAGAGAAGTACAAGAACCATTAAACAACAAAATGGCAATAAGCACATAACTACCAATAATGGCATTAAATGCAAATGGTCTAAATTCTCCAAACAAAAAACAGAGGGTGACTGAATGGAATAAAAAAAAAGACGCATCTATATGCTACCTACAAGAAACTCACTTAAGACCTAAAGACACATATAGACTGAAAGTGAAGGGACTTAAAAACATATTTCATGCAAATGGAAGTGATAAAAAAGATGGGATAGCAATACTTCCATCACACAAAATAGATTTTAAAACAAAGATTGTAACAAGACAGTAACAAAAGCATTACATAATAATAAAGGGATCAAACATGAAAATATAATACTAAATATCTATACACTGACAAAAAAGCATCTAAATATATAAAGGAAATATTAACAGACCTAAAGGCAGATATTGACAGTAATAAAATAATAGTCAGGCACTGTACACCCACTAATATCAATGGAGAGAGCATCCAGACAAAAACTATAGGTAACAGTGGCTTTCAAAAATTTTTTTATTAAGGTATTATAGATATACACTTTTACAAAGGTTTCACATGAAAAACCAATGTGGTTACTACAATTACTCACATCATCAAGTCCCCACCCATACCCCAATGCAGTCACTGTACTTCAGCATAGTAAGACGCCACAGATTCACTATTTGCCTTCTCTGTGCTACACTGTTTTACCCATGATCTCCAACACCATGTATACTAAACATAATACGCTTCAATCCCCTTCTCCTTCCCTCCCCACCCGCCCTCCCACATCCCTCCGCTTTGGTAACCACCAGTTCCTTCTTGGACACTCTGAGTCTGCTGCGGTTTTGCTCCTTCAGTTTTGCTTCGTTGTTATCCTTCACAAATGAGGGAAATCATTTGGCACTTGTGTTTCTCCACCTGCCTTATCTCACTGAGCATAATATCCTTCAGCTCCATCCGTGTTGTTGCAAAAGGTAGGATTTGTTTCTTTCTTATGGCTGAATAGTATTCCATTGTGTATGTGTACCACATCTTTATCCATTCATCTACTGATAGACATTTAGGTTGCATCCATATCTCGGCTATTGTAAAAAGTGCTGCAATAAACATAGGGGTGCATATATCTTTTTGAATCTGAGTTGTTTTTTATGTAAATTCCAAGCAGTGAGATTCCAGGGTCAAATGGTATTTGTATTTTTAGTTTTTTGAGGAATCTCCATATTGCTTTCCACAATGGTTGAACTAGCTTACATTCCCACCAGCAGTGTAGGAGGGTTCCCCTTTCTCTGCATCTGCACAAGCATCTGTTGTTTTTAGTTTCTTAGATGCTGGCCATCCTTACTGGTGAGGTGATATCTCACTGTGGTTTTAACTTGCATTTCCCTGATGATTAGTGATGTGGAGCATCTTTCCATGTGTCTGTTGGCCATCGGAATTTCTTCTTTGGAGAAGTGTCTGTTCACATCCTCTGCCCATTTTTTGATCGGGTTATTTGCTTTTCTGGTGTTGATGTATGTAAGTTCTTTATATATTTTGGAAGTTAACCCCATGTTGGATATGTCATTTACAAATATATTCTCGCATACTGTATGATGCCTTTTTGTTCTGTTGATGGTGTCTTTTGCCGCACAGAAACTTTTTTGTTTGATGTAGTCCCCTGAGTTCATTTTTGCTTTTGTTTCCCTTACTCGAGGAGATGTGTTCAGGAAGAAGTCGCTCATGCTTATATTCAGGAGATTTTTGCCTATGTTGCCTTCTAAGAGTTTTATGGTTTCATGACTTACATTCAGGTCTTTGATCCATTTTGAGTTTACTTTTGTGTATGGGGTTGAGCAATAATCCAGTTTCATCCTCTTATATGTGGCTTTCCAGTTTTGCCAACACCAGCTGTTGAAGAGGCTGTCATTTCCCCATTGTATGTCCATGTCTCCTTTATCATATATTAATTGACCATATATGGTTGGGTTAATATCAGGGCTCTCTAGTCTGTTCCATTGGTCTATGGGTCTGTTCTTGTGCTAGTACCAAACTGTCTTGATTACTATGGCTTTGTAGTAGAGCTTGACGTTGGGGAGCATGATCCCCACAGCTTTATTCTTCCGTCTTAGGATTGCATTGGCTATTTGGGGTCTTTTGTGGTTCCATATCAATTTTAGAACTATTTTCTCTAGTTTGTTGAAGAATGTTGTTGGTATTTTGATTAGGAATTGCACTGAATCTGTAGATTGCTTTAGGCAGGATGGCCATTTTGACAATATTAATTCTTCCTATCCATGAGCATGGGATGTGTTTCCATTTATTGGTATCTTCTTTAATTTCTCTCACGAGTGTCTTTTTTTTTAATTTTAAAAGGATTTTGTTATTTGCTATACAAATATCCATTTCAACTTTTACAACATTCACTCCAGTCTGACCTCCTTCTCTACAGAACAACAGGATATCAACATTTCCAGTCTCCGGCTTCAAGGACAGTATCACTGATATACAAATGCCTTCTGAAAAAAAGTACTGAAGATGACCCACAGGCTCAGGCATGTGGATGCACTTTCCATGTTTTCCAATAGCACACAAACTCCTTTTAGGAAAAAATCATCTTATCTGAATGATCCTTTTAGCTGGTCATCTTAAGTTTGCAGTAACACTTGTGGCTGAAAGTATGTATCATTTGGCCTTTACTATAAAAGCTTTCTTTTCTTTGAACTGTCCTCCTCCAGTCTCCTCTTGTCCCAGTCAGAGTTCCTCCTCTTTGTGTGATGGCTCTCAGAGCTATGCTTCTCCTGGTCCCCTTCACTGAGAGCCTGGGTCTCTCTTCTATGGCTGAGCTCCCCTGCTTCCTGGCCCCATTTTCTTTCACTTGTGGAAGCTTCAGTACTAGCACTTCCTTGGTGAGGTTTATTCCTAGGTATTTTATTCTTTTTGATGCAACTGTGAATGGAATTGTTTTCCTGATTTCTCTCTCTGCTAGTTCATTGTTAGTGTAAAGGAAAGCCACAAATTCCGGCATATTAATTTTGTATCAGGCAACATTGTTTAATACAGATATTAGATATAGTAGTTTTGGAGTGGATTCTTTAGGGTTTTTTTTATGTACAATATTATGTCATCTGCAAAGAGGGACAGTTTAACTTCTTCCTTGCCAATCTCAATGCCTTGTATTTCTTTGTGTTGTCTGATTGCCGTGGCTAGGACCTCCAGTACTATGTTGAATAGAAGTGGGGAGAGTGGGCATCCTTGTCTTGTTCCCGATCTTAAAGGAAAAGATTTCAGCCTCTCACTGTGAAGTATAATGTTGGCTGTGGGTTTGTCATATACGGCCTTTATTATGTTGAGGTACTTGCCCTCTGTAACCATTCTGTTGAGAGTTTTTATCATGAGTGGATGTTGAATTTTGTCAAATGCTTTTTCAGCATCTATGGAGATGATCATGTGTTTTTTGTCCTTCTTTTTGTTGTAGTGGATGAGGTTGCTGGATTTTCTAATGTCGTACCATGCTTGCATCCCTGGGATAAATCCTACTTGATCATGTTGGATGACTGTTTTGATGTATTTTTGAATTCGTTTTGCTAATATTTTGTTGAGTATTTTTGCATCTATGTTCATCATGGATATTGGTGTGTAGTTTTCTTTTTTTGTGGTGCCTTTGCCTGGTTTTGGCATTTGGAAAATGTTCCACGTGCACTTGAGAAGAATGTGTATCCTGTAGCTTTTGGGTGTAGAGTTCTGTAGATATCTGTTAGGTCCATCTGTTCTAGTGTGTTGTTCAGTGCCTCTGTGTCTTTACTTATTTTCTGTCTGGTTGACCTGTCCTTTGGAGTGAGTGGTGTGTTGAAGTCACCTAAAATGAATGCATTGCTGTCTATTTCCTCCTTTAATTCTGTTAGTATTTGTTTCAGATATGTTGGTGCTCCTGTGTTGAGTGCATATATATTTATAATGGTTATATCCTCTTGTTGGATTGACCCCTTTATCATTATGTAATGTCCTTCTTTATCTCTTGCTACTACTTTCTTCGTTTTGAAGTCTATTTTGTCTGATACACGTACTGCAACACCTGCTTTTTTCTCCTTGCTGTTTGCATGAAATATCTTTTTCCATCCCTTCACTTTTAGTCTGTGTATATCTTCGGGTTTGAGGTGAGTCTCTTGTAAGCAGCATATAGATGGGTCTTGCTTTTTTATCCATTCTATTACTCTGTGTCTTTTGATTGTTCCGTTTGGATTGGTCACACAGTTCTCTTAATATTCTTTCATTCCTAGAGATCCTTTTATGTCTCTCTGCCTCAGCTGCTCTGTATTCCTGTTCTCTGATTTCTATTCCATTAACAGTCTCTTGCATCTTGTCCAGTCTGCTGCTAAGGCTGTCCATCACTTGTCTCATTTCTGCATTGTCTTTCCTCACTTCCCTCACTTCCTCCCTCAGCTTTTGCATATTTCTCTGTAGATCCATCAGTATGGTTATGACTTTTATTCTGAATTCTTTTTCAGGAAGATTGTGCATTTCCATCCCTTCAGACTCCATCTCTGGTGTCTCGGTGTGGATAAGCTTTGTGTGTACCATATTCTTCTGTCTTTTCATGTGACAGAAGTGGTCGCTGGTAGGTGCCACGTATGTTAGCTGGGCTCTTTAACAAAAAAAGAAGAGGAAGAGAAGAGAAAGAAAGGAAAGAAAGAAAAGAAAAGAGAAAGAAAACACTAACCCCCCCCCCAAACAGACAAAAAGACGTCCACTGGGAGGAGATTCTGTGAGGATGCTGTAGGTGGTGCTGTTGCTCCACTATTCTGCAGCCGCTGCTGCGCCCCTCTGCAGGGCCCTTCCTAGTTCTGGCTGGGGCGGGAATGAATGGGAGGCTGCTGATCTCTGTGGAAAGTCTCAGTAGGGCTACTTTTTCCCAGTCGCCAGCCAAGGGGTCTGAAATTCCCCAGGACTCCCAGCCTGCTGGGCCGAGTGTGCTGGGCTGATCCTGTTCCTTCATTGGGCCCCTGTCTCTTTAAGACCGCTAAAAAAAAAAGCGCGCGCTTTTCTTTTGTCCCAGGGACCTGGCTGCGAGGACCCAGTGCGTTCCCAGGCTCAGATCCTGCACCCTCTGTCTCTCCAATCTCCGATACGCCACGCGATGTGTGTCAGTGCTCCCGGCGCAGATCACCAGGACTGGTTATTCGGCAGGCCTGTAGTTCCACTCCCTCCCAGCTCTGAATCCTTTTCTCCTGCTGGTGCGCTGGGGTTGAGGAGTGCTCAGGTCCTGCCACGATGCGGCTCCATATCTTACCAACCTCGCGGGGTGCCGAGTCCTCTTAGGTGTAGACCCAGGCTGAGTGCTGTCCTGTATCTTCTGGTCTCTTTTAGGAATAGTTGTATTTGTTGTATTTTCATAAATATATATGGTTTGGGGAGGAGATTTCCGCCACCCTGCTCAGGCCACCATCTTCCTTCTTATTCCTTAGGTAGGTTTTTGATTACCAATTCAATTTCGTTGCTGGTAATTGGTCTGTTCAGATTTTTGCTTCTTTCTGTGTTAGTCATGGAAGGCTGTATTTTTCTAGAAAGCTGTCCATTTCTTCTAGGTTATCCAGTTTGTTAGCATATAATTTTTCATAGTATTGTCTAATAATTCTTTGTATTTCTGTGGTGTTTGTAGTGATTTTTCCTTTCTCATATCCTCTTGTTGGATTGACCCCTTTATCATTATGTAATGTCCTTCTTTGTCTCTTGTGACTTTCTTTGTTTTGAAGTCTACTTTATCTGATACAAGTACTGTAACTCCTGCTTTTTTCTCCCAATTAGTTGCATGAAACATCTTTTTTCATCCCTTCACTTTTAGTCTGTGTATGTCTTTGGGTTTAAAGTTAGTCTCTTGTAGGCAGCATATAGATAAATAAGCCTTGCTCTTTTATCCATTCAGTGACTCTATGACTTTTGATTGGTGCATTCAGTCCTTTTACATTTAGGGTGATTATCGATAGGTATGTACTTATTGTCATTGCAGGATTTAGATTCGTGGTTATCAAAGGTTCAAGGTTAACTTCCTTACTATTTAAGATTCTAACTTAACTCAATATGCTATTACAAACACAATCTAAAGGTTCTTTTTTTCCTCTTCTTTTTCTTCCTCCTCCATTCTTTATATATTAGGTATCATATTCTGTATGCTTTGTCTATCCCTTGATTGACTTTGGAATTAGTTAATTTAATTTTGCCTTTGCTTAGTAATTACCTGTTCTACTTTCTTTACTGTGGTTTTATTACCTCTGGTGACAGCTATTAAACTGTAGGAACACTTCCATTTATAGCATTCCCACCTAAATACACTGTAGAGATGGTTTTTGGGAGGTAAATCCCCTCAGCTTTTGCTTATCTGGGAAGTGTTTAATCCCTCCTTCAAATTTAAATGGTAATATCTTTCTGTACCTCCATGAGCATGTTAATGATTTTTATTTTGAACTCCCTTTCAGGAAGATTCACAAGGTTGATGTCATTTAAATCTTTCTCAGGAGTTGTACTAATAACTCTACTTTGGACCAAATTCCTTTGGCATTTTATATTTATTCTTCTGGTTACCCTATAATGCGAATATTGTTCCATTTCGATTGGTCACAACCTTGGTTCGAGGCCCTTCTGCTTCATTGCATTACATACATTATGCCACTCCCTTCTGGCCTGTAAGGTTTCTGCTGAGAAGTCTGATGATGGCCTGATGGGCTTTCCTTTGTATGTGGTCTTATTTCCCTCTGGCTGCTTTTAATAATCTGTCCTTATCCTTGATGTTTGCCATTTTAATTACTATATGTATTGGTGTTGTCTTCCTTGGGTCCCTTGTGTTGGGAGATCAGTGCATCTCCATGGCCTGAGAGACTATCTCCTGCCCCAGTTTGGGGAAGTTTTCAGCAATTACCTCCTCAAAGACACTTTCTATCTGTTTTTCTCTCTCTTATTCTTCTGGTTACCCTATAATGCGAATATTGTTCCATTTCGATTGGTCACACAGTTCTCTCAATATTCATTCATTATTAGAGATCCTTTCTTCTCTCTGTGCCTCAGCTTCTTTGTATTATTCCTCTTCTCTAGTTTCTATTTCATTGATCATCTCCTCCACCGTATACAATCTGCTTTTAAACCCTCCATTGTGCTCCTCAATGATTGGATCTCCGACCGAATTCATTCCTGGGTTGTTGAATATCTTTCTGTACCTCCATGAGCATGTTAATGATTTTTATTTTGAACTCCCTTTCAGGAAGATTCACAAGGTTGATGTCATTTAAATCTTTCTCAGGAGTTGTACTAATAATTCTACTTTGGACCAAATTCCTTTGGCATTTTATATTTATACATGGCACCCTCTAGTGCCCATAAGCTCTACTCTCTGGAGCTGCTCAGCCCCTGAAGCAATGTCAGGGGTCACAGGAGAGTGGTGTTGGTGCCTGGGGAGAGGAAAGAGCTGTTTCCTGCTTTCCAGGTGCTATGTCTGACTCCACTGCCTGAACCAGTGGGCCAAACACATAGGTATAAGCCTCTATTCTTTGCGTTTGTAGTTGCTGTAGACAGGTTTTCCCTCTGGCTGGCCTAACGCCATCGTAGCGTTTTCCAGTTTGCGAGCCAGGTGAGGTTGGCTGGGAGAAAGGCCCAGTAGGCTGTGTATTACGCAGGGGTTCTTGGAGCCGTGTAGCCAGCTAGGGAGCTGGAGCACCTGAAGATCGTGAAAGCTCCAAACCTGCTGGGCAGAGTGCACCCGGACAATTTTGTCTACCTGTCCTCTCTCCTGAGCAGTAAGCTCTGTGCAATCCTTGCCCCTTTAGTAGCCCTCTTGCTGAGGGATCTTTGTTAGGAATTCTCTCAGACTGCCGCCTTTCTTTTGTCCCAGAGAAGCTGGATATGGATCCCTTCTTTCCACAAGCAGCTGGAATCTCAGTCGCTCCAAATATTCTGCCTGTCTTAGCTTTCCAACCCCTTAATCATGAGAGTACCATGCAAGCAGCATGAAATGTAGGTTTGTGCTCCCACAGCAGATCTCCCGGGTTAGGTATTCAGCAGTCCCAGGCCTCCACTCCCTCCCTGCTCTGTTTCTCTTCCTCCTGCTGGTGAGCTGGGGTCAGGGAAGGGCTTGGGTCCCGCCAGGCCACAGCTTTGGTATGTTACCTGTTCCGTGAGGTCTGCTCTTTTTTCCAGGTGTATGCAGTCTGGCACAGTCCTTTTTCCTGTTGCTCCTTCAGGAATAGTTGTATTAATTATATTTTTGTATTATATGCAGTTTTAGGAGGAAGCCTCTGTCTCATCTCTCACACTGCCATCTTTAATCCCCTACATGGAGCATTTTTTCAACAGTGGCTTTTGAACAACACATTAGATCAAATTGGCTTAACAGATATATACAGATTATTCTGCCCCATAACACCAGAATACATGCACTCCTCAGGTGCATATGGGACATTCTCCAGGATAGATCACATATTAGGTCACAAAACAAGTCTCAATGAATTCATAAAAAGAATGAAATCATATCAAACATCTTTTCCTACTACAACAGTATAAAAGTAAAAATCAATTTTATGAGAAAAAACAAATGGAGGCTAAACAACATAATATTTGTGGGGAAAATGGAAGTTCCTGAGGCCAGGATCCTCACCTGACCCTAAACTACTTGATGATGTAATTGGCCTACTGCTAAGGTAACGTTCCCACACCCATTGGCAATGAGCTTTTACTGACTGAGTCACTGTATAAAGAGCTCTGCCCAGTGCTCTCAGAGGAGGCAGACAGAGGTGGCTTACAGACCTGCAGACTGATGGATGCAGATGTGATTCTAGTGCTTGACCTACTGCCATGAGAATAAAGCTGGGTATAAACTCTTTTACCTGAAGAAAATTCTGTTTTTTTTTTCAGTCTCACTAAATCCATAGTGAACCTGCCCAGGTGAAACCCTCAGGTGAGACACTATCAATCAGAAGAAACAAAGCCCAAAGTTAGTATAAAGAAAGAAATAATAAAAACTAGAGGGGAAATAAAAGAAAGAGAGACCACTAAAGCACTAGGAAAAAAAGCCAATAAAACTAATAGCCAATTTTTTTTAAAGAAAAACAAAATTGATAAACCATTAGCCAGACTTACTATGAAAAAAAGAGAAAACTCAAAATCAGAAATGATAGAGAAATTACAACTGACACCACAGAAATTCAAAGGGTTATAAAAGACTATTGATAGGGGGGAGCGCGGGGAAGGCAGTATAGCACAGAGAAGACAAGTAGTGATTAATACTTGATTCTTACTACACTGATGGATAGTGACTGTAATGGGGTATGTGGTGGGGAGTTAATAATGGGGGGAATCTAGTAACCACAATGTTGCTTATGTAACTGTATATTAATGATACCAAAATAAATATAAAACAAAATAAATAAAAATAGAAAAATAGAAAAAAGGCTATTGCAAAAAAATTATATGCCAAAACATTGGACAACCTAGAAGAAATGGACAAATTCCTAGAAGCATACAATTCTCCTGGAGTGAATCAGGACAAAAAAGATTGATACTAGTAATGATATTGGATTGGTAATCAAAAAAAATTGGATTGGTAATCAAACAAACAAAAATTCAGGACCAGATGGCTTTGCATGTGAATTTGATCAATTCAATAAACATTTAAAGAAGATTTAATATCCATCGTTCTCAAACTAATCCACAAAATAGAAGAGGAAAGAATGCTTCTAAAGTCACTCAATGAGGCCAGCATTATCTGATACCAAACCAGACAAAAACACAAACAGAAGAAGCAGCAGTAAAGAAAATTATAGGCCAAAATCCCTGGTGAACATAGATGCAAAATACTCAACAAAATATTAGCAAACTGAATGTAACAATACATTAAGTAAAAGGATCATTCACCAGAATCAAGTGGAATTTAGTCCAGAGATGCAATGATGGTACAATACCCACAAATTAATCAACATGATACACAACATTATTTGACAATATTCAACAGCCATTCATAATAAAAATTCTCAATTAAGTGGGTTTAGTGGTAACATACCCAAACATAATAAAGGTCATGTAAAACAAATCCATCTAACATCATACTTAATGGCAAAAAGCTGAAACCTTTTTCTCTAAGGTTTGGAGCAAGGCAAAGATATCCACTCTCACAATTCTTATTCAACATAACACTCAAAGTTGCAGGCACAAAAATTAAACAGGAAAAAGAAATAAAAGGCATCCAAACTGGTAACGAATAAGCAAAATTGTCATTATTTGCAGATAACATGATACTATTGATAGAAAACCCTGAAGACTCCACCAAAACAATTATTAGAATGAATAAATGAATTCAGCAGAGTTGCTGAAGGCTAAAATGTTTATGTAAAAATATGTTGTGTTTTTATATACTAATAACAAAGTAGACAAAGTAGACAAAAGAGAAATTAAGAAAACAGTCCATTACAACTGCATTAAAAAGAATAAAATATCTAGGAATAAATAAAACCATAGAGGTGAAAACTCTGTACCCTGAAAACTCTCACACACTGATGAAAGAAATCAAAGATAATATAAATAAATGGAAAGAAATACCATGCTCATGGATTAGAGGAGTTAATATTGTTAAAAAGTCAATACTACCGAAAGCAATCTATAGATTAAATGCAATCCCTATGAAAACACCAATGGCATTTTTGCAGAATTAGAATAATCCTAAATTTGTATGGAACCACAAATGACCCTGCAATCTCAATAGCCAAAGCAATCTCATGAAAGATGTACAAAGCTGGAGTATCATAATTCTAGACTTCAAACTAGACTACAAAGCTATAGTAATCAAAACGGTATGGTACTAGCACACTAAGCACATAGATCAATGGAATGGACTAGAGAATCCAGAAATAAACCTAAGTTTATAGTCAACTCCCCCAACCCTGCCCACACGGAGGTACACACAGATTAACCATTTTCCCCTGACAAAGAACACAGATGTTCTGCTAAATGCTTTACATTCATTAACTCATAATCCTAAGAAAAACTCTTTGAGATAGGTACTATTATTATTCCCATTTTAAATTGGCACAACTGAGGAAAAGAAATTAAATATTTTGCTCAGCTAATAATCTGCAATCAGGTGGTCCAGCTTCAGTGCTCATGTCTCCTCAAGGCCCATCTAAAATCTCCCTGCAGGTACCGTCCATTCCATGCTGTAGCCTTCCCATTCCTAGTCCGGTATTCTCCTTCAAGCCTTTTTCTGCAGTTTCCTCCACTCACCCTCCTATCGCCTACTAAGCTCTAGTTCTGAAGTTACCAAAATTGCCCAAAAGGAAAAGCTATCTGGCAGAGCAACCATTTCCCTGAAGGATGAAACCATGCAGTGTCACCTCTGCCCTCCTATCCTCCCCACTCTATATCTATTGTGGAGGGTCTTTCCCACCATGTCAACCCCAAATGGAGTCCTGGGTAGAAATGGAAAGATCACCCAGAAAAGGACTAAAACTGATTTGTCATGAAGGATGCCCTCTTGAAGCCTCCTGAAGAATAGGATGACTGTCACTGCCCAGCGCTCCAAGAAGTTACATGGAAGTATGGGGAACAGGAGGGAAGGAGGGGGTGAGGAGTATAAGGACGAGGAATGGCAATAGGAATTAAGATCTGCTGACCACTAGTAGGGACTGAACGTGTGTTCCCCACAAATTTATATCTTGAAATCTTTACCTCCAATGTGATGGTATTTGGAGACAGGGCTTTGGGGAAATAATTAGGCTTAGATGAGGTCATGGGGATGGGACCCTCATGGTGGGATCAGTGCTCTTATAAGAAGAGATGCCATGCCAGAGAGCTCATTCTTTCTCTCTGCCATCTGAGGACACAGACAGAAGGTGGCCTTCTACAAGTCAGGAACAAAGTCTTCACCTAACCATGCTAGTACCCTTAACTCAGACTTTCACCTCCAGAACTGTGAGATAATAAATTTGTTGTTTAAGCCACTCAGTCTATGATATTTTGTTATGACGGCCCACCCAAGCTAAGAGAGTAGGCATTTTATGTATTACCTCATTTAATTTCTAAAAAACTGTATTTGTCTTATAAATGTCTAAACTAGTCTAATAACTACAAAGTCTAAATGTCTGAACTGTGTAACAACTACAAAGCCACTGCTTTTACCCTAACAGTGCCTCCTTCTCCAGAGAGGACAAGAAGTCTACATGTCAGCTCTGGTCCTGATCTATCAGGAACAAATTATTCCCCTTGGACAAGTCCCTAATCTTCTCTAAGATCAATGGATGTTCTCTAAAATGCTTTTGCTACATGGAGATTATTCAAAATGCATAAAAGGGTTGGAGGGTGCAGCAAAATACAGAGATTATTCAGAACACAAGAGGGTTTTATTTTTCTTTTCTTAAAAATGTAGTATTACACCATCACATAAATAAATAAAAAATAGATCAAAGTCAAAATAAACTTTTCTGACTCCATTTTTTATCAAATCGTTTGGGGGCACAAAAGCTTTATGTGCCATTACTGGATGGTCACTGAACATCCAGAGAAGTTAGTTACTGGAGAAGAGCAAATATTCAGAAGCTCAGATCCCAGGATCCTTGATTTTAAAAAGAGAAAATTCCAACCCTCCTCATCCTCTAATTCCCAACTGAAAACTCAACTAGAGGGCAATGCTAGTTACTGTCTTTGTATTACAGCAAGTTCCAGTGGGATCAAAGAGACCCATTCATACTAAATAGAACAATTTAATGCTCTAGTCACTACTGGATTTTAACAACTATAAATGGCAAATACTACTTATTTCAGAAATCAGCAACGTACAAAGAAAAAGACTAATTTTAACACACAGTAATTTACGACACTTTTCTCAAATACACAAACCACAAAAGAGATACTGCATAACATCCAGTATGTTTGCTATATAGAGGAAACTGCAAATATATGTAAATGTAAGCCAAAAGCTCTTCATACAAAACCTCGGCATTACAAAAATAAGTATTCATGAAGCAGTATAAAAAGGTAAACAAGTTCACTAAAAGGAATTCAATTCCTATTACCCATGAAAAGTAACTAACTGTAAGGTAGTTACGCCAGAATTTGCATGTCATCATAACCTGCTGAAAAACTATTTAAAAATATTATTTCATACTATTAACATGAAGCTAGTGATTTGCTTCAAAAGAATCCAGTAGAAGAACAGGGTGGGGGAAACATATGCATGCAAGCCTAGTTCATGAATTGATGTCTGTTGAAGCTTAGTAAGGAGTATATGGGGGTTCAGTAGCCTACTCTTTATAATTCCATGTATGTTTAACCTTTCTTCATAAGAAAAGTTAAAAGTCATTATATACTCTTGATGAAAAACTTTAATCCTTATATCCTAAAAATAAAGACTAGTACCTTCCAATCGTTGAATTTTTGCTTTCACAGAAATGACAGCTTCAAATGGTGAAACTCTCAGCTCAAAACATGTTCCACTCAACGTTTCAATGAAGAGCTCCACAGTATCATAGAAAGGAAGTTTGTAGTAAAATCGTCCCACATTATCTTCATTGAAGAATGGAGGGTCTTTTCTGTTATCCATTACTTTGACTTTCCTAATTCCTCTGGAATATGTTGCAGACAACTTATTCCAGTTCTAGCCAAGTCAGCTTTGAACACTGGTAATATGTATTGTTCATGTTTTGAGTCTTGCACCTAAAAAAAAAGAATATATTTTTTTAAACAAGCCTATCTGAAAGTCTCATTCCTCTGTAAAGATTTTCTGAACAACTCTGGCCCATATCAAAGCCCCAAAATTCACTTTGATGCTTAGTATGTCTTATCTTGAACTTCTCCCATTTGTCTCTGAAATCACTCTCCCAGTTAGACTGCAAAATTAGTAACAGATATATTTGGGATACTTTTCTGTATTCTACTAGAGCCCAACACAGTTACTTAGATATAGTACGAGCTCAACAAATATTTGTTCCATTGTTAATAACTAAACCAATGAATTCAATGTGTACATATAATTTGCAAGGCTTTGAAAATTTTATGCACATTTTTCTAAAACATGTAAATTGTTTTCTAACCCATACAAAGTATAACTTTATCACCATTGTACATTTGAATCACACTGGAATAGCAACCATCTTACTAGATTTCTTAAAAGTAGGACTCACTAAATAATCAATGAGCATTTGAGTTTCCAGAGGTTATCTATCTATCAGTACAGCACCGAGATGAGGTTAATACTGGTAAAGGACGCTAGACAAAATCTCTACAGGCACATACAGTTACTTAATGGGTATGAGAGACAAACACACCAACAGAAGTCCTAAGATAAATTACAAATTACAAGTATATGATCAGGAGACTAGGAATTATCAAACTGATAAACTGCTATTAATCAGTGAAAACGCTGTTAAAGGGGTCTTGAAAAACTTAAACTAGGACAGATGGAAGACCATTCACATCTTCCTGGACAGGTAGGTAAATCTTTTTATTAGCCATATCAAGATATAATTTACATACCATAAAATTCACCCTTTCAGTCTAAAATTTACTGGGTTTTAGTACGCTCACGGAACTGTACAACGATCACCACAAAGATTTTTAGAACATTTTCACCACCCCAAAAGGAACCCCATACTCTAGACATCACTCCCAAATTCTCCTTTTCCTTCTCAGCCCTAGGCAACCACTAATAAACTTTGTCTCTATAATTTTGCCTATTCTGTACATTTCACATAAACAAACCATGCAATATGTTATCTTTTGTGTCTTCTTTCACTTAGTATAATGTCTCCAAAGTTCATCCATGTTCTAGGATTATCAGTACTTCATTCTTTTTTATTGCTGAATAATAGTCCATTGTACAGATATACCACTTTTATCCAGCCATTAGTTGATGGGTATTTTGGGTTATTTGCAATTTTTGGTTATTATTAATAATGGTATGAAAACATTCAATTAGAAGTTTTTATGTGGACATGTTTTCCTTTCTCTTCCATACAGATCTAGGAACGGAATTGCTGAGTTATGCGGTAACTCCATGTTTACAATTTGTGAACTACCTACCAAACTTCCAGAAATGGTCTAAACCATTTTACATTTCCACCAATAAATGAGGGTGCTGACTTCTCCGCATCCTTGTTAATACTTTTTGTCTTTTGGTTAAATTAAAGCCATCTTAGTGGGTGTGAGGCTGCATCTCATTGTGGTTTGATTAATATTTCTCTAATGACTAATGATGTTGAGCGTCTTTTTATGGGCTTGTTTGACATCTGTACACCTTCTTCACATAAATGTCTATTCAGAAAATCTGTTCAGATTCTTTGTCCATTTTTAATTGGGTTGTCTTTTCATTATTGAGTTGTAAGGTTTTTTTTAAAAAATGTTTTCAAGATATAAGCCTTTTAACAGATATATGAATCCCAAATATTTTCCCCAGTTTTTGTAGGTTGTCTTTTAAGTCTCTTGATGGTGTCCTCTGAAGCAAGTTTTTTATTTTAATGAAGTCCAATTTGGCTGTTTTTCTCTTGTTCCTTGTGCTTTTGGTGTCATATTTTAATGGCTCTGTGTAATCCAGGGTAACAAAGACCTACATGTATATATTTTTCTAAGAATTGTATAGTTTAAGCCTTTATGTTTAGGTCTATAGTCCACTTTGAGTTTATTTTTGTGGATGGTGTGAAATGGGGTCCAGCTTTATTCTTCTGCAAGTAAATAGCCAGTTGTCTCAGCACCATTTGTTGGAAAGACTATACTATTTTCATAGAATCGTCTTGTCATCCCTGTTGGAAACCAACTGACCATTAAGTGTGAGGATTTATTCTCGTCCCTTGATTCTATTCCACTTATCTATGTCTTTCCTTATGCCAGGACCATACTGTCTTCACAGCTTTGCACTAAGTTTTGAAATCAGGAAGTGAGTCCTCTAATTTGTTTAGGATCACCTTGTCTACTTTGCAAAAACACTGGTTGGGATTTTGATAAGGACTGTGTTGAGTCTGAAAATTACTCTGGAGAGTATGGCCATCTTGACAATATTAAACCTTCTAATCCATGAACATGGGATGTGAAGTCCTTCAGTTTACTTATAACTTTAATTGCTTTCAATAATGTTTTAATAGTTTTAAGAGTATAAATTTTGCATTAAAAATATATTCCAAGAATTTTATTCTTTTTGATGTGACTATAGAGAAGGCATTGTGTTTCATTTTCACATCGTTCACTGCTAGTGTATAGAAATACTGCTGATTTTAATATATTGGTCTTGTTCACTGTAACCTTGCTTGGACTCATTGGTTCTAGGTTTTTTTAATAGATTCCTTAGGATTTTCTACATATAAGATCATGTCAAACAAAAAGACGTTTTTACTTCCTTTCCAACCTTGATGCTCTTCATCTCCTTTTCTTACAAATTGCCCTGCCTAGAATCTCCAATGCAAGGTTGAATAGGAATGGTGAGAGCAGCCATTTTTCTCTTATTCCTGACTGTAGGGGGAAAGCATTCAGTCTCTCACCATAAGGCATGATTTTAGCTATGGGGTTTTCAGGGATAATCTTTATCAAATTGAGGACATTCCTTTCTATTCCTACTTTGCTTAGGTGTCTGCTTTTTTTTTCATCACAGAGTATTGAATTTTGCCAAATACTTTCCCTTCCAGTGTCTGTTGAGATGATGATGTGTCGTCTCTTATTTTATTAATATGTTGTATAACATTGATCAATTTTTATATGTTGAACCAACCTTGCATTCTGGAATATATTTCATTTCTATAAGGCATATAGTGCTCCACATATGTTGCTAGATTTGGTTTAGTATTTTTTGAGGATTTTTGTGACTATACCCATTAGAGATATCTAGTTTTCTTTATGCCTTTGTCTGGTTTTGGCATCAAGGTACTATTGGCCTCATAGAATGAATTGGGAAGTACTCCCCAGAGATGTGTAAGTTTTCAAATGTATTTTACAATGGGTAAAGCCTCACAAAGGGAGTAAGATAGCAGTGAGTAAAATCTAGGTGGACAGAAAGTGAACATTAGGGAAATACAGGATCCAAGAAGAAAAATTGGAGGTAAATAAATTTTTTATATTTCTTTTTTTGGCTGAAGGATATGAGATATCACTAAAATCACTGCAATTTGCATAGCAATGTATTTAAAGGAGCAGTTATTTTAAAAGATTGTGTTTGATTAATAACCTACATCTCCATTCTAGAGGCATGATACTCCATATGCATCTGAAATCTGGACACTACACAGACACCAGAAATCCAACATAGGCAAAACTAATCATCTTGCCCACAGACCTCCTTGTCCTACAGTCTCCATCTTGGTAAAGAGCACCACCAGTAACGGAGTCACTCAAGCCAGAAAACTAGGAATCATTTTAGATTTTTTATCCATCCCCAAGATATCCAGAAGTCATCAATCCTAGCAGTACAACTCTTAATATTTCTGTACTATGCCACCCTTTCTATCCACACTGATTAGGATTTAGTTCAGGCCTTCATTAGCTCTCAACTGAGCAATTTTAAAAGCCTAAATACGATCCCTGGCTACTGTCCTTCACTCTTGTAATACATTCTCTATAATGCTAACAGTTATCTTTTTTTAAAAAGAAAGTTCAGTGAAAAGTGGATTAGGGTATCATACCACGTTTCAAAAATGATTTTACTCTCAATTATCTACATTCAAGCGGGAGGAAAGGTCACACAAAGTTCTACAAATATTTTATATTTGACTTTAGAAAGCAACGCAGTGAAACCACTAATGCATACTAAAGGAGGGAAATGAACCCAAGTTAGTATAAAGCCTGAATTTTTTTCCCTTTAAATACTTTACCCCACTGAATAAAAACTGAACAGAAAGTAGAGTTCCCAAATACTCCTGGCCCCACACACGTACAGCCTCCCCACTGTTGGTTACAATCAACCATCCTACACTGACACATCACGATCACCGAAGACCACAGTTTACATGAAGGTTAGTTTCTGGTGTTGTGCACTCTACTGGTTTGGACAATGTATAATGACACGGATCCATCATGTGATGGTATGATATGGAGTGTTTCCACTGCCCTAAAAATCCTGTACTTCACCTCTTCATCCCTCCCTCCCACCAATCCCTGGCAACCACTGATCTTTTTACCATCCCCATAATTTGCCTTTTCCAGAACGTCATAGAGTTGTAATCATACAGCGTGTAGGTAGCCTTTTCAGATCAGCTTCTTTCATTTAGTAATATGCATTTAAGTTTCCTCCAGGTCTTTTCATGGATTGATAGCTCATTTCTTTACAGCACTGGATAATATTCCATTGTCTGAATGTACTACGTACGATTTATTTATCCAGTTACCTACTGAAGGACACATCTTGGTTGCTTCCAAGTTTTTGTAGTTATGAATAAAACTACTATAAATATCCACATGCAAGTTTTTGTATAGACATAAATTTTCAACTCCTGTGGATGTAAATTTCCAACAAGAATGACTTCTGCCTCTTACAGTAT
Source organism: Smutsia gigantea (assembly GCA_032199065.1). Lineage (NCBI taxonomy): Eukaryota > Metazoa > Chordata > Mammalia > Pholidota > Manidae > Smutsia > Smutsia gigantea. Next base: position 85,883 of record JAVSCE010003364.1, on the reverse strand, counting down.
GTTTTCTAAAAAAACTGCGAAGTGTTTTCCAAAGTGGATGTACCATTTTGCACTCCCACCAGCAATAAATAAGAGTTCCTATTGCTCCACATCCCTGCCAGCACTTGATGTTATTAGTGTTCTGGATTTTGGCTGTTCTAACAGGCATGCATGTAGTGGTAGCTCATTGTATTAATTTACATTTCCCTAATGACATATGTTGTGGAGCAGTTATCTTTGTAAAATGTAGAACTGATCATGTTATTTCTTCACTCATGGCCATACAATGGCTTCCCACTGTCTACAGAATAAAATTCAAACTCCTCAGAAATGCTCCTAAGATCTTAAACCTCACCTTCCAGACCCATTTTATTTATACACATCTCATCCCAACTGTACCACCTCTGTACTTTAATCATTTGCACCTGCAGCTTCAGAACACATCAGCCTCTTTATCATTGCTCCTGCTTTGCTCTACCATCACCATCCCCATGCTTGGCTACCTAACAAGCGCCTAATCATCTTTCAAGACTCAGCTCAAGCAGCAACTATTTCACAAAGCCTATTACGGTTACTCTCTTTTGCACCCCTACCTCATCATATATTGCACCCATTATGACCAATTTCAATTTTTCTTAAAAATAGACTTTATTAAGTCTACTTGTGGGGAAAAATTTGGTGAAATATGCACATTTTTAAAGTTTTTAAGAATTTTGCTAAATTAGCCACCTGAAAGAAACTTCTGTTACCACTGTTATAGACCCATTTCCCAACACTCTAGTCAATACCAGATGTTGCTATGTAAAACAAAAATCCTTGCCAATTTGACCAGGGACGAATATATTTACTATATGTAAATTTGCCTGTCTTTGATTACCAGTGAGGTAGAATAATTTTTCAAGTGATTACTGGTCATTTATGTTTCTTGAGAAACAGCACAACACCTTGAGTGTGTCTTGTTATAGAATTACTTTAGCGTATGACTGACTCCCACGTACCCAGCGAGCCTTTTGAATATTCCTCTCTGGCTGAGCACCAGTCTGCCCCACAACTGGTTGCAGTACTTTTTAGTTGAGTATCACAGTCACCTGATACTCTGCAATGAATTTTTTTTTTACAACCAATTTCATTTTAAACACGTTCTTTTTACTCTACTAAACTGTAAGTTACTTAAAGGAAGGACCACTTCTGATTTACAGGCCTATCACCGAGCACACAGTTCTGTAATATTGGTACTCATTAAAGATTTGTTCAAAGAAAGAGTAGGTATTCACTCTCTCAACTGATCCTTAAAACAAACCTGTGACATAAGGTATTATCCCTGTTGTAGAGATGAAGGAATGTTTGCCCATGCTCCAGAAGTTAGTTTGGAGGAGCGCTGATTTCCCATGGGAATCTGTTATGATTCACTCCAAATTAAGTCCACCAAAGTTTATACAGGTCGTAACATACATGCACATACAGAGATTTCTGCAATAGTGTGAATTTTTATAACACTAATGGGATAATTCATTAGGGACCCTGAATTGCACTGTGCAGACGGCCAATGGTCCTAAAGAGTTGGTCTCACAGGAAGAAAAGTTTTGTCACTGCCAGTAGAGCTGCTGAGTGCAGTTACACTATCAAAATAATGAGTAAATATAATAATACAAAGCACCATGCTAATACTGCTGGTGATAGGGGTAAAAGGTCATTACTCTTAAATACATGGCTGTATTGTTTAGGTTTTATTTCTCATACCTCTAATACATTGACATGCCTGTAGAAAAACTGAGTTTGTACACAGCTAATCCCTAACCCCTCTTCTTGACCCCCTCATGGAAACTGGTTTTATAGTATGATTAGGATAACATGTGGATTCTTAAGAATATACACATCATGCTATATTATATTTTAAATAAGAATGTACTACAGAATTATCAGAGTCTCTTCCCCCAAAACCAATAGCACTCCCACCTCCACAGCAGCAGCTCTAGCAACAGAAGTCAGGGGTAAGGAATGCTGAAATCATCATTACAGAAAAAAAAGCATAGGTGACCAGGGCCTGCTCAAGGAATTTCTGAGACAGAAGATAAAAGGAGCATTTCCTTCCCCACAGTACTCTTCCACAGCAATACCCTGAATATAACAAACAAGCTGGGAGGGGGAGAAGGTAAGAAAATGAGAGATCTGGAAGTCTTTCATCTATCACGAGAATAGGTACAGTAACTATGGGCTGAAAGAAAGACAGCTGCCTAGTATAGCACTAACTGCAACAGAACACCCACCGTAAGTCTGGCGTTTCCAATATCCAAAAGAAGCAAGGTTGGGAAGCAAATGCAAAACTGAAACGTACGCCCAGAAAACAGTTACACTTCCCAGCAGTACAAATCACCGTCAGAGGACAAAATGAGGCCATGAACTCTGGTTAAGCCAGGCTGGAACACTAGACGACAGCAGAAGAGCAAACGGAAGCTCCAGCAGGTCAGAGACCTGGCCGGTATTAAAAGCCGGGTTTATAGATAGCTTCTGCAGTGGTGTGTGGTCATGCTAGACAGCACATTACAGAACCCCACGATGTCAGACAAGAAAGGGCAATGAAGACAGACTCAAAGACAGGATTGGAAACGATGCAAGAACAAGAACAGCTAATTAATGGAAGAGGAAGAGGCAGATGGCAGGTAAAAAGTACTTCCAGAATTTTTACCAATTATTTAAAAAAAAGACAGTTATTAAGAGTAATGGCATCAAAAATCATTTCTCAATCAACTCCCAAAACCTCTCTTCTGAAAAACTCCTAAACAGCATAGCAAATATAAAATGAAGATAGTATAGCGCTGAATAATTTCAGAAACTCGGAGTTTTATCCTCTGTTCTACAGAATACTAGCCACATAAGACATCTCTTTTAAACTTTTCCCCCAGCATAGAGATCCAGAATGCGCTGTAGCCATTAAAAATACTGACTTGTAATGAACCGTTTTTACTAATGTGTGAAACTACCCCTAAGTTATAAATACGGGTTACAGAATTATATCCCCATCATCCATACGCTAAACTTTAGGCTAGAATCAATTTCCTAGTGGGACTGGGAAATCCTTCGGATCTAACGTCTGCAGGAGCCTTCAATGCACAGGCACTTGAAGACCACCGGGTCACCTGCGCAGCCCGCGTTCCTCCAAGATACTCTCCGACTCCCCGGACGCACCGGCCTGATCTGGACGGCAGCTGTGAGGCCCCACGACAGAGTCGGCGACTCGGAGATCAGCACCCGTCGGGAGGGGCGGAGCACCCCGCGTCGCGCTTGCGGAGGGACCGTAAGCAAAGGACGTGTTGTCAACTAGGCGCCCGGCCGCGCCGGCCTCGGGGCAGCTGCGGCGGCGGAAGAGGCGGGCCCGGCTGCCCTGCGCCGGGAAGCCGGCGGCAGGTGCGCGGCCAGGCTCAGCGGCCCGCGCGGCCCGGGCGCTCTCCGCGGCTTTCTCGTCCACTCCCTCGCCCGCCCGCAGATTATAGGTAGGCGCAGCCCCGCGAGCGAAGCCGCTCCGGGCACTACTAGCAACGCACCGCGACCGCCTCACCCCCGCCCCTTCCTGACACCGCGTGCCAATCGCTCGCCGGCGCTCGCGTCGCCCTCCAATCAGCGGGGGGCGGAGGCGGGGCCTAGCCGCAGACGCCGGCGGTTGCTCGGGAGACGCGGCTTCCTTTGCATTCGGCGGTGGTTGTTGGTTAGGAGAGACCCGGATGTTGACCCTTTATTACTAAGAGGACACCTGAGTAGGACAGAACTGGTAGGGCTGGAGACAAGCCTCACATCCTGCTGGGAACTGTGCGGGACTGGCTTCGGCCGACAGAGAGTGTGGACAGTGCCTTCCCTAGATCATTCTAGGTTGCCCTTAAAAGAGGTGCCATGTGGTGGGGGAAGGAGGGTCCCCGGCAGACGATGTCCAGTCGATCAGTCGATGGCCTTTCCAAAGCCTGTGCACTTCCAGTGCATCCCGGGCCGTGCCGCCTTTAACAGACCCCTAACATTTCAGGCCTCAGTTGCCTCATCTGAAATCAGGGGCCATTGCCAATGCCTTGATGAAAACAAGGGTGAAAGCAAACAACCCTGTGGAGGTCTTACCCATTTATTCCTCACCAAATTTACTAAGACCTGTAGGCCAGGTATTAGAGTGGACACCCTGGTGTGTTAAATCCCAGCTTTGGGTAAGCCCAGCCACTCAGCTTCCCGTAACCGCACCCCCCACCCCACCCCCGCCCTGCATTAATTCCCAAGCTACTGAGCTCAGTGTAACAAGACAACACAAACGTGCCAACCTGAAAACAGTCCCCCACTCCCCCACTCCTGTCTCCCTGTTTCTCACAAGTGTTCTAAATACAACCCTTGAAGATTTTCCAACCAAACTGTCCTGTTTCACTAGGTGGATTACTCAGCTGACAATGAACATAATTTTCCTCCCGCTGCAGTTTCATCTTCCTCTTGCGGCTCAGAGCAACGAGTCTGAGATGAACCCCAGCACCCATCTCTGCCCTTTCTCCTTCTGAGACCCATCCACCAATTTATCTCCACAATTCAACCAACTATTGCGCACACACGAAGGTTTATGATGAGGCATGGGGTTTTCATTCATCTTTAGGCTCTCTTCCACTATTCCTTCTTAAACTCCAGTACTGAATAGACTGGAGCCCCTTGAAGGCAGATATCTTTTCATACTAGACTCTAAAATAGTGCCTGTGATGAACTGGATCTTACTTGATCAAAAATTTTCTCAACCTGCCTCCCCACTTGTCAGGGATGACTGAGAGCATGGGGGCTTTGGAGTCAGGTAGACGAATTTAAAGCCTTGGGTTCCAACACTGGGCGCTCTGTTACTTTGGCCAAATTATTCTTTCTCATTATCATCATCTACCATTTTTCAAGTATTCGATAGTTAACAAGGGACTTTGCATATTCTTTCCCATCACATTCCTGCAAGGTTGGTACTGAAACCCCTACTGGAGATGGAAGGAAATAGGCATTAAGAGAGGTAAAACAATTTGCATACATGCAATAAACTCTTAAGTGGGAGAAGCAGATTTAAATCTAGGTCTCAATACAAAAATCCAAACGTGTTCCACTATTCTGCACCACTTCCAGATTTCTGCCTTATCTGTAAACTGAGGCCATTACCTATCTGGTAGTCATAGAGACCAAATAAAATGACATGCAAGGTGCCTACAACAGGCCCATTAGGTTCCTCCCACTTTCAAACCTCTCAAAATAGCAACTGGCATATTTTCTGACTCAATTGTCTCTTAAATTCCCTGGAATCAATCTTAATGGTGGACCATTAGATTCTTTCACTCCAAAAAAAAAAAGCAACTTTTTTAACAAATGCTTCTGAGTCAGCCCCACAGTAGGCCCAGGCTTGAAGCAGAGAACTATGTACACAAGTAACCTAGCAGACAGAAGGTAGGTGGACAAAAGAGACAGGGCAAAGGAGCAGGCAACTCGTAAGCACCCGCCTCTGCCATCAAGTCGCTCTCCTAGCACACAGTAGGGCAAACGGCTGATCTGTGGGAGCTGTACAAATTCTTTTGACTCTTCAGCATGAACAACTCGCAGTTCAATCTTAAAAGTGCCCAAAGACGAAGTCAGTGGTTTCAGGACTGGTGAAACCAACTGGGCCTGCCTACAAAGTTTGTGCCATGGTATAGATAAAAAAACAACAAAAAAACCCCAACACTGTGAAACATTTATTTTTGTTTTGCAGTTCAAGCCATGATTAAAACCACTGCAGAAAAATACAAAGTACACTGGGTAAGAGGTAAGCTAGCTGTTTCAGTATTTGCTTTTATAATTCAGTTAAGACAATGGGCACGTAAGATAGCATCGTTAACTCAGAGATGGAGCTGAAGGGTGAGATATGATACCCTGTTCATTCTACTGGCTTCCAAAAGCGTTCAAGGGATCATCAAATATGTTTGACGCCTTCTGTTCAGATTTTAGTTCAGGCACTGCCTGTGAGGATCGACTTCGGTTTGGTTGTTTTAGCCTGGACACCAGAGGAGAATATGTCATCTTTAAAAAGAAAAAGAGAAAGAAAGAAAGAAAAAGAGATGCTGAATAGGCAAGAAAATGAGTGCTTTTAAGGTGCATCTACACAAACCACCAAAGACTCAAGTCTGGTAACAGTATGGGACAGCAAAAAACACTATGATAGAACCAAGCCTCCTCGATTTTGGTCCTGGCTCTGCAACTAATTAAGTTTTATGATCACATACCAGTCGCAGGTTCTTTCTGAGCACAATTTTCTCAGCTACGAAGGTATATATGTACGTATGCAAGAGAGGAAAAGGGAAAAGAAAATGATCTCCAATCCACTCCAACTTTATGATATGTAACATTATACTTCATTCTACATTCTTTTCCCACTGGATTTTAAGAGCAATAAAAATAAGCAAAGGGAAATTCAAAATAGGAGTCGCCCTCTTTCAGAATGAATGCGTCGGTCTGCGGCGCGTCAGCAGGAGTGCTGAGAATGTAAGTCCTGATGGCTCCCTTCCTGCTCAGTGTCCCACCGGCTCCAGTGTTTCATGGCTCGTCTCAGTAATGCTCCTGACCCGGTAATGTTACTGCTAGGATTCTGTCCTAGAGATTCCAGCATGTTTAAGTAAAGATATATACACACAAATGTTAAGGACCACAGCGTTATCTATAATAGAGAAAACTCAGAAACAATCTTATTTTGGAAAAAATAAATATATATGTATACAAACCTACGTTAGTATCACCGTGCCTAAAAGGATACATACCAAACTTGAAATAATGGTTACCTCTAGGGGTTTTCACTTTTACATTTCCCAAATAGTATTAATTTATTAAACAGGCATGGATTACTTTTTTTATAATAAAAAAAATGAAGTTTCTTCTGCACCCCAGGTGATGGGAAGCACGTGGAGACAAAGCACAAGGCTCGCGTGGGGAACAGACCCAGTGTGGCACTGCAACCCCAGTTTTCCCCCAGTCAACCCCAGATCAAGCGCTGGGGGAGGAAGGGGAGAAGTAGTAAGTGGGTATTTGGCCTCAGCTCAAGCCCTATGTACCAACATAGGACATACCAGAAGTGTACATTTAGGTTTATGGGACATTTGGCTTGGCCCTTAGTAAAGTAGTTACACCATGGAGAGAAAATGAGTATGTTGACACACAGAGATCGTTGGAGAGGCGCGATGTAGAGTCATGACCTGCTCTCCTACCCAGTCCCGCTCTCCTGCACTGCCCTCCACTCTCTCCACCACTGACGCTCCCGCTCCGGTTAGGACTCTGATGCGACCAAATACCTCGCACCCGAGACAGCCACCTCGATCTACTTTAGCCTGTGGGTCGTTTCTGGTCTCCTTTCACAATCAGTGTTCAGGTCAGTCACAGGTAATTGGCAGTGGGTGTACTAAGAAGATACAAACTAAGTTACACTTAAAGATCAAATTCTGCTCCTTCAAATTCCTTCATGTCCATCATACCAAAAAGTTGTTTCACCAAAATGACTCATCCATTCACTTGTCCATCCTCAGCCTAACTCAGGGTTAGAGGGCATGCCAAAGGAAACCCACTGGGGAGCACGGTCCAGGCAAGGGCCAAGACAAAGGCAGCAGGAGAAATCATCAAGTCACTGAATGGTAACGACTTCTGTGTCACATGGAGAAAATCACACTTACCCATATCATCATCAAATATAGACTTAGCTTCCACTTTCTTTTTGGACTTTTCTTTTGGTTTTACAGTTAAGTCAGCAAAGATGTCAATATTACCATCAAACAAGTTGGACTCAAACGTTCTTTCCTTCTCTCTTGTTTTTTGTGAGGGTTTCATTGCTTCTGTAGCAAATAAATCATTCTTGTTAAGCCAAAAAATGCAACAATTTTAAAATTAAAAGAAATTGATCTGACTGCCCCCTCAGCCTGGAATGCACCATTCCAGGGTCTCTGCCAGCCCTGGTCCTTCTCAGGCCTGTCTCAGCTCAAACGCCAGCTCTGCAGAGAGGCTTTCTCTACCACCCACATGCAGGAGCTCCTCCCATCCCTATTGGTCATTCTTGTCGCAAGGCCTTGGATGGTTTCCTTTATGACACTTAACTCTGTCTGAAAACTTTATTTGCCTGTTGCCCTGCCTGTAGCCCCCTCTCCTCCCTAAGAACGCTGTGGAGCACAGCGCTGGTTCTCGTTCTCCCCGTGCCCCAGGACCTGGATGCTCAGTGAACACCCGCCGGAGAGGGCCTTACCACTGCACCAAGTCGTCAGCCCCAGCCAGGGCCTGTTTTCCCAAGAACCTGAGGTTCAGCTCTCAAGCTGTACCAATACTGGTTTATATATGTCACAGAGTGGCATGCCAGGGAAGCTGCACTGACATTCTGGTAAAAACTACAAAAACCAACACCTGTACTGTGGTTATGGCTAACCAGGAACCACCCCCTACATGAAACAAAATACTACTTCTGAGTAAGTTTCAGAGTTATTAATAAGAAAACCTTATTGTAATTATTAAGCAAATAGTGATCAGGCAGCAATGAATCAAGCTTGATGCAATCTTAATTACATTATGCAAATATAATGTACATTAATGTCATCAAATAAGACAATCAGGTATTTTTCCCCTTAACATAGAACCAAGCACAAAACATATTTTTATTTCTTATTACCTCAAAAATATCTTGGGCTTTTGAGATGACATCCTACTGATGGTTGGATTTTGACTCATTTTTCTTGCCCTTCTGGTCTATAAAGAGATCATCCTAATCTTCCAGGAGAGGGAAGGGATTTGTTTTCTTTGTTGGTTCTGGGGGAACAGACTGAAAGAGATCATCATCAGTGCCGGCCTCACCTAGGGCAGGGAACACGGGGCTCTTCTCTTTACTTCCCCCTGGAGGTTTAGCTAGGCTCTCTGCTGCCTTCACCAAGATTTTCTTTCTCCCGGTGGACTGAGAACCAGTGCCCTTGGAAAAAATGTCTTCAGAATCAAAAATGTCATCCCCAAGAGGCTGACCCAGAGATTTTGCAAAGGGGCTTCCGTCCGTTCCAGGCACGGGACCACCTGCCCAAGGTGGAGTAGCAGTTGCCGCAGCCTCCTCAGAGCTGTCTTTTACCCCAGCTGCTCTGGGCTGTGGCTGCAAGCTGTCTGGTGAAATGGTGCCATCTGCCAACTGTGCGACAGATCCTTTGGGGACACTCATGTCCTCAGCCTCACTGGACTCCCAGGCAGCCAACTGTCAAGCCGCACGGGTCTGTGGTCTGTGCTTCCATCTGACTTTGACCTGGCTCTGCAATGGCAAAAATCAAATGTTGATCTGATGATTAAAAAAAAAAGCTTTCAAAGCAAATATAGCAAATAATCAGCAATTCAAAATATGATAAGGTTATATGGTCGACCTTAATCAAGATACTAAGACACAGAAGAGGTTATTTCTTAAAAGATTTCCAAAGGACTTTAATAGCTTCTAGGACTCAAAAGCTAAGTTGTTCCTAATCCTTTCATGTTATCCATTTTTTCAGTCTCTTGAGGGAAATTTCTGTTCAATTTCATACAAAAGGCTTCATCTACTGGGGGAATGCTGCAAAGCAGGCATGTTGGTATTGTGTCCCATAACCCTCCCTGGAGCCCTACTCTGCCCTTCGATTTAAATGTGAGTATCTTTCAAAACAAGAAAGAATCAGAGGGAATGCGAATACTAATCTTTACTAAAGGGTCTAGCCTAAACTCAGGCTCCAGGAGCAGGGAGATATAAGAGACTAAAGAAAGAGAGGTGATCTAAGGTGCTGTGCTCTTTCTTTCAAGTCAACAAACCCTAAATTAAAATGTTAAATATTTCACATGAAAAAATGTGGCTTAGAAATCATAACTTTTAATATAACCTTAAAATATAGTCACTTTTTAGCCATTAAACACAGTGTCTGTGATAATTCCCAAAATACACCACCAAGTAGTTCTGAGAAGGTAAAAAGTACTCTGGGCAAAGTACTTGCCTGTGTTGGCCTATTTCAAGGAAATTTCACAAATAATTTTAAGAGGCAGCCAACCTAAATTTAACCAAAATAAATAAATAAGCTAACAAAAAATATTTGTAACAAAAGGAAGGCTCTTTTATTTTTCACCTGGATAACAGGTTTGGAACCACCTGAAATGAATGTATTTTCCAGGGTCACCCTAGGTGCTGCTGCTTGCTCAGAGATCAGCTGAAACTTCCTAGAGAAGGAAGACTGGGTAGATAAGAGAACCAACTAAAATGAAAGCAAAACCTCAAAGAGCTCACAGTCCACCTGGCACCAAACCACAGCCTCCGAAACAGTGTGATGGACGGACTGCATGAGCCAGGGAAAGACTGCCATGGGCTCTCAGAGGAGAGAACCCAGGACACGGGGCTGAGGAAACAGTTAAGTGTGAGCAGAGCTGTCCAGGAGGAGGAGCGTTCCTGACGGGAAGCAGCCAGGCAGGGAAGTGTGTGTGCAGGGAACAGTGTCTGATATGACTGGAGTTTAGCCTCGCTGTATGGTGGGAAAGTTGGATGCTTTGGTTAGCATGGATGGTAAAAGGCTTTAATATCAAACTGAGGAGATCAAACTCAAATGGGCAGTGAGAGACCGGCAGAGAGGGACATGATCTGCTCTGTGTTTAGAAGCTTTTCAAGTGGCAGTGCAGGAGCGCCTGGAGGTAGTGGGACTTCAGTGTGGCTACCGAGCAGGATGTAAATGAAACAAATGGGAAAGTGGACACAGTTAGGGAGGTGGAAGGAGGACAGAAAAGATGAAGGAAAGATGAGATGCCTCCTTCATATGGGGAGTTAGGGGCAGCCTAAGGTGTGTAACTGATGGACTAGGAAGAAACATACAAGTTGTTCTGGTTTAAAAAAAGCGAAGAGAGCAAGCAGAGGTGGTTGCATCACCTTGTTTGCACTGTGTAGAGTGTCTGCCTGAGCTGGAAGATCAAAGCTCACACCGGCCTCCCCACTTCCGGGAGGAGAGGGCATACTTTCCAGACTGTGGGTCCTCCCAGGTTCAGATGAAGGGAAAGCCAATTCTGGCAAAACAGGCCTTGTTCCAGAGATCTGGGGAGTCGCTACAGGCAGCAAAGCTGCTGGCCTAATCGCTAAATCTGCCTAAAGAAGAAAAATGACACATTCTGTATGTTTTCTTAAATACAGCGGTCTGTCCTTGTAATTATGACACACAGTGAGAGACTCGGTGTACATAACGTATAATATGAGAAGAGAAAGAGAAATGCAGGATAGTCTCCTGATCTAGTCTTAGAATTAAAACAGAAGGCTACCTGTACCCAGCACTGGGACCAAAGAAAGGACGTTACAGACAGCACACAGCAGCAACAACTAGAGGGTGGGGAAAAGACGAGAAAATGCCTGGGAGCAGCTGACAAAAGTAAAAACCCCAAAAAGTTTAAAGATGCCACAAGGCAGGCAATGAAAATTCCAGACATGGTATAATTACTTGTATTTTCCAGATCCGAGGCGATGGCTCTTTGGTTTTAAATGGAACAGGATCTGGTGAGTCCTGCATGAAATTACATTCAGTTAAAAACCCATTGGGGAAATAAAAAATGTTCCTTGAATTAAACTTATGCCTGTAAAATAAGTGTGTGATGGAGGAAAGCTGTCACTTTCTGTAGTTCTCTAACTGGAAAGGCATGCAGATGTCTCCTGGGGCCTCACAACATTTCACTGACGTCACTTCGCTTATGCCTCCTTATCCACTGGGCAAGCAGAAGGCTGTCAGACTGCACTCAGAATAAAGGGAGACGGAGACCACGAACAGGATTCCTAAGACTCTTAGGGTATCAGAGCACCAAAACCTGACCTGTTGGGGAAATTATCATGCTGGGTATCTCATGTGGCAAATATTACAGAGCACGCAGAAATTCACACACAGCCTAACGCACTGGTTCTAGAAGCCAAAGCAGCTGAGACTTGGGACAAATCACTGGGGATGTGCCTGTACTAGAGCCTTGTTGTCAGAGCTCAGGACAATGAGGCCTCAGTGAGACGTCCAGGGGCAGCAGCCAGCTGGACCCAGAACTCACTCTCCAGTTCTGGGCTGCCTTCAGGAAGCCCTCCACAGGGAAGACCGCTGAGGACGGACGCCTATCAGCAATGACCTCAGGAGTGGTAACAGAGGGGGAACCAAGAAACGGGGTGTAACTGATATTTAACTCTAGGTAACCCAAAGGGAGAGCCAGAGGTTCTAGTGGGAAGAAGGTTCTTCACCGTACCTTAACTCTATCTTGGAATCAAATGGAAGTACACCAAAAAATTATTAGTAAGCACAGATTCATAGGACTGGAGTGTGGAGTGAGGAGGGGAGAGATGAGCAGGGTTAAAAAATACAGTCAAGGAACCTCAACAAACAAAAAGCAAATAATACAATTAAAAAATGGGCAGAGGATCTGAACAGACACTTCTCCAAAGAAGAAATTCAGATGGCCAACAGGCACATGAAAAGATGTTCCACATCGCTAATCATCACAGAAATGCAAATTAAAACCACAATGAGATATCACCTCACACCAGTGAGGATGGCCAACATCCAAAACACAAACAACAACAAATGTTGGCGAGGATGTGGAGAAAAGGGAACCCTCCTACCCTGCTGGTGGTAATGCAAATTAGTTCAACCATTGTGGAAAGCAGTATGGAGGTTCCTCAAAAAACTCAAAATAGAAATACCATTTGACCCAGGAATTACACTCCTAGGAATTTACCCTAAGAATGCAGCAGCCCAATTTGAAAAAGACAGGTCCACCCCCATGTTTATTGCAGCACTACTTACAATAGCCAAGAGATGGAAGCAACCTAAGTGTCCATCAGTAGATGAACGGATAAAGAAGATTAGCCATGGAATATTATTCAGCCATAAGAAGAAAAATCCAGACATTTGCAACAACATGGATGGAGGTAGAGGGTATTATGCTCAGTGAAATAAGCCAGGCAGAAAAAGACAAGTATCAAATGATTTCACTCATATGTGGAGTAAAAGAACAAAGAAAAAAACTGAAGGAACAGAACAGCAGCAGACTCACAGAACCAAAGAATGGACTAACAGTTACCAAAGGGAAAGGGACTGGGGAGGATGGGCTGGAAGAGAGGGATAAGGGGGACAAAGAGGCATTATGATTAGCAGACGTAATGTTGGGGGGCACAGGGTGGGCTGTACAACTCAGAGAAGACAAGTAGTGATTCTATAGCATGTCAGTACGCTGATGGACAGTGACTGTAATGGACTTGATGATGTGGGGAGTCTAGTAACCATAATGTTGCTCATGTAATTGTAGATTGAAGATACAAAAAAAAAAAAAGAAAAGAAAAAGGAAAATACAGTCAAGCAAAGAGCGTCCTAGTCACTGTTTCCCCCTTAATTAAGAGAACTCTGAATACCCTCGGGCCTGCATGATGGAGTTCATCTACACTGGGCTGCAAACAAGAGCCAAAAGTCCTTAAAGAGATGGGTTCTAACCTGAGGTGTTTCCAGTTTCCATTTGCTTTTTTCTTTGATATCTTGAGTGGACTTAAGACGTTTCTGGTTCTTAAAAGAGGAAATAGAGTGGTCTTTTTTCACTACCTTCTTCTTTTCGGGTATCTTTAAAGAAAAAGAATACCAAAAGTCTGTCAAGTATCTTAGAAATTTTAAAGGAAAGTCATATTGCAAAAAAAGACTCTGGCTTCTGAGTTTTAAAAGTCACTTCTCAAATGAAGGTTGAACCAACACAAAGGTGGCTTTTCAGAAATAGCATTCTAAAGACTGACTTTCTTAGGAGCCCTCTCTATGATAAAAAGAAAATAGAACTTATAAAATCTACTGGGCAGGGGGGAAAAGGTGACATACACAAGCTAACACTCAGATTTAAGGTTCTGCATGTGAAATGCATGAATTTTGTATGCACCATATAGTATGCACTGGTCTTTCAATAAGCAACTTAAAAACCAAACAAACTTAAAATACAGTAAGAGAACCTGGGTTAATGCTTAACTGTTAGGGAACTTAAGATGGGGACAATACGAACAATACGTTATCTGCTGTTTATTTACTGGTAAGCACCACAATTCCGTGTATTTTCCTTAACCATGTAACTGGACATTAATTTCCTTTGCCAGAAATCTTTCCACTCCTCTCCCGGTATTGAGAACAAAAGGCTGGTACCAAAGGCTTCAACTTGGCAGAGCTGAACAGATCGTCATCTTCATCATCCCCAAACAGGCTCCCAACACTTGGCTCTAACATCTAGAAGAGAGTATTAACTCAAATTCAACATCCAAACCAAAACAATTTACAAAGAACAAGGTGAGCAGCTGAGATCATTTCTAATACAACAGCAAAGCCATGATGTGGAGAACCATTCGTAACTGACCCTGGTTTTTCTGGTGCTGGAGAAAAGGCCCACATGTGGGTCACTGTCCTGGAGCTTGTGACTGAAAAGGAGTTCTTCATCCTGAAAGACACCTGTGCTCTTGGGCCGGGCATGAGGATCGGAGCCCTGGGAGGAAGAGGGTGTGCTGAGGATTCACCTTATGGGAACCACACACAGATGTAAAGATGAAACAACAAAAATGCTGTTTATGATGGCTAAAGGGCGGACATAGCCTTAGTCCTAACCAGAAAGGAGTGACACAGTAATATGATAGAATGTTACAGAACTACCAAAAAGAGGGGAGAAGGTATTTATACGTACAGGTAACATAAACATAATCTCATTGTTCAACTTTTGTGTAGCATCTCACTGTTTTATTTTAAAAACAATCCATTAGTTCTACAGTGAAAAACATTTTAGGGGTAAAAACACACAACCTTGAACAAGTTCTCTCCATTTCATTCCCAAAGGGAAGAAAAGACTTAATACCAGAAACTACATGGTGGTCAAGCATGTATCCTCCTAACCTGTCAGCACGGAAGTCCAAAGAACTGCAGAGGAACCATCACTGGCCAGCCTTCCCTTGTGCCCAGCCACCTGTTATCCCACTACCTTCAGATTCTAAACAAGTTCTTTTTGTTTACTAGGACATCTGCATTTGAAAGTTACTGTTCACATTACTTGGTTTGATACTATAATGCCCAGATTTTACATTCTAAAAATCTCCCCTATTTCTTTTTTACTACCAAACCCACAGATTAAAACAAAACTCACTTTAGACAAAATGTGTCACATTAAAAATTAACTAATAATTGTTGATTATACATAAAAACCAGTGTAACATAGCAACTACATTTGTAAATTTCACAACTACGAAAATCATAGCACAAAATCACACACAGTAAGAGACTGGAAGAAAATGTAGCAAATTATTCATATTCACTTTATGTAGTCCTCATTTATAAACAGGATTATACTATTTATGTAATAAAAAAATTCTTTAAACATTTTCTTATAGAAATCAACATGGACTATATCCTCAGTTTGATTTAGAAAAGCACTGGCAAACCTATGGCCTACCACCTGTTGTTGTTGTTTAGTATCTCAATTGGGTATTATTCATATACCAAAAAATTCTATTTAAAGTGTGTACTTTAATTATTTTTAATATATTCAGAGCTGTGCAAATACCACCACAATGCAAGCTTAGAACATTCTCATCACCCCAGAAAGAACTCGCAAACCTATTTATTAGTAATCATTCTCCATTCCTGTCTGCCCCTTTCCCTACACCCAGGTAACCACTGATCTATTTTCTATCGCTATAGATTTGTCTATTGGGATATTTTAAATAAATGGAATCATACAATATATGTCTTTTGTCACTGGCTTCTTTGATTCAGTATGTGTTGTCAAGGTTCATCCATGTTATAAATAATTCTTTTTAATGCCTAATAATTTTCCATTGTATGGTAACACCACATCAGTTAATGAAGATTTATTTATATTGTTTCCACTTTTAGGCTATTTTGAATAATGCTGTTGGAAACATTAAAGTTTTTGTGTGAATGTATACTTTCATCTCTTGCATACATAACCTAGTAGTGGAATTGCAAGGTCATGCGGTAACTCTTATGTTTAACAATATGAGGAACCACCAAACTGTGTTCCAGTTTCTCCACATCCTCACTAACACTTGGCTAATATCAAAGTCTACAGGTGTTGAGGAGGATGTAGAGAAACTGGAACCTTCAATTCTTCAGCAACTCACATGACAGAACTAACATCATGAAATGAGATTCTTTTATCCTTTCAAAACTTGAACTGCACTACTTTTTGCTCACCTGTCCTACTCTCCTTGGCACTTGGATGCTGCTCTGATCCTGTTTGATCCTCTTCCTCATCATATAAGCTAAGAACCGTTTGGTTCCTTTGTCCAATGGGGAAGATGAAGAAAGTAAATCAGAATGCTTGGCTGCTTCCTGAGAAGAGAGAGTCAAAGGTCCTTCCTGAAAATGGAAATAATAAGGAAAAAATTAAGTATCACCTGGAAATACAAATTCTATTGTGGGGCCTCCCAAGCTCCTAATTAATTCAGTAACTGCCACATTTGCATGTTTCAGGGCCCTACAGCTAATCACATCTGCTCCCAGGTAACAAACCCCTGAGGCTAGCTCTTGATTAGCTGCTCCAATAAAGAGTCCCGTACAGATAATTCATAGACAAAAATAATTTTTCCAAACAGTTTAAAGCCATGGGTCCCACCTTCCTACCATGATATATATACAAACACTGATCCACACAGGTTGCTCAAGAACTATAACTTCTAAGTCATAAGGACAACACAAATGCCAGTCATTGGGAGAGGATCATGTATTTCCTAGTATTTAACCAATACATAAGTCTCTAAGAGAAACCTAATTGACAAAATCAGACACTTAAATTTTAAAAGGCTTACATTGTATTACGCAATTTTAAGAATCTCTAAAATAATCTTAAACACAGCATTTATTCATTCCACAAGTGTACCACATTTCAGGTAAGATGCTTAAGAACCACTATTACTATATGGCGCCACCAAGGACAAAGAAAACAAGTCTCAATTAACATGCCACTGATTCCAAAAGGTGTATCCTACTTTCAGAGTGGTTAAACTGTGGGAAGAACATGGTTCTATGAAGAAATGTGCCTACTATGTGCAAAGTAATACGCTAAGTAGTACAGATATAACGGTGAACAAAACAAACCTGGCCCCCATCTTCACGGTGCTTATACTCAAGCAGAGAGATGGTAGCACAGGAGAGCACAACTGTGGACTGGGCTATGACTGGGGTAACCCAGGGGCTTCTGAACACAGAAAAGGTCCTCGTGCAAACTTGGGGAAGATACAGTGTTTCTATCACTGCATCCCAACGGAGCCTCAAACAGGAAAAGGATACGCAATGTTCTTCACAGGCCCTAGAAGAGAGATTAAACACAAGTTGCTGAACACAAAGAATACAAGGAAAGTTAGAAAATACGAAAAGGTTTATAGAAACAGGAGGTAATCACTGGTTCCCAGATGTAGCCAGAAGCCTTATCCACAGCCTTATGCCATCTCTTGCAGATGGCATATCACCATGGAAAAGAAAGCTTATGTTTCAGAGGAAAGACAAATATCACTTTATTTTGTAATTCACAATATAAAAAAGTGCTAAACCATAATTTCTTAAAACTGCCATTTTAATTCAAGAACAGACTGGGGCTAGAAGAGAACCGGGGCTAACAGAAGCACTACAGAGAAGATTAAGTCAGAAAGAGCAGACATGCCAAGAAAAAAACAGCATGGCAAGTAAGATGAGGAAGATCCTAGGGAGAGAAAGGCACAGACACAAAGGGACAGTAATGTAAAATGGGAAAACCGCACATCCCTGTGTGCGCAAACACGCCTAGAGAAGTAACTGTAAGGCAGGAGCAATGTTGAAGGCTTCCCTGAATGGGGAGGATCACGTTTTCTTCTTTATACTTTGTACTGTTTTCAAATCCTTCAAAAAAATGAGTCATTTATTTTCTGTGGTAGAAAATGTAAGGTGTGTGCACATGTGGGGTTTACAAGAACAAATGAGAGACAAACCTATCAGAATATACAAGAAAAATAAGAACTTGACCTTTTCTGACTCCTCCGCCTGAGTTGTCCCAAGTTCTGACGACTCTTCAGCAGCCTCAACCTTCTTATCCACAGGTTTCACTCCAAATTGTGCCTCCTTCTCTTCTTCCTCGCTAAACAGCAAAGGCTGTACCTCAGGAATGGTCTCTTTTCTCTACCAAAAGAGGAGTAAATGACATCTTCAAAAACAAAAAGTGTGTCCGACCAGCACGACAATGTGTAACACACGCTGAAACCACAGTGCTCGTTAGGGCATCTGCTGAGTGTAAGCAATACTCATCAAATTATCAAGACACTCAGGAAACTAGAGAATACTACTATGACAGAAAAAATGATAAAGTAGAATAGGTTAAAGAGATTTTTTTTGTTATTTTTAGGAAAAGGTCCTTAAAATACATGCTCATTTAAACTTGAAATAAAAGACTGGAAACCCACAAAAGAGTTTCAGAAGAGGTATGGCAAACTGAAGTGATTAAAGGAAAAAATTTCTGTGGAATGTGCTGGACTCACTGAAAACTACATATAATTTCAAGGTAAGCTGATCAGGGAGAAAAACGAGATTAAGTTTTGCGGGGCTTTCTGCCCTCACGCATGCCGAAAGGGAGTGGTCTCAAGTCGGGTCGGAAGGCCATCACAGCAGGCTGTGAGCTGGCTTGACTCTTGGCCTTTTAGGCTAACCCAGCACAAGTAAAGAGGTCTCCACGGGGCCTAGCCCAGAAAGTTCACTGTTAGCAACTGCCAGGTGGTGCTAAACAAGTGCTCGGCCGCACTGCTCTATGTGCACACACTTCGGGAACGTGCTGGGGGGGATGAAGGACAGGCCAAAGCGGGCTTCCAAGTGCCTAGGTTCCAGACAAGCATTACCTTAATGACGCCTTCCTCTCATTCTCTAATACTCCTTTTTGACATAACATGAGATGGGCTATGTTTTAGCTTAGGTAACTGTGGTAGTGATGCCATTTAGACAAAATCACTGGAAGGACATTTAGACCACAGAGCCACTGAGTAACTACTTTTCTTTCTTACCACATATTTTAAATAAAAAAAACTTTAACTGTGGTAAAAAACACAAAATACAAATTTTTCCATCTTAAACATTTGAGCGTACAGTTCAGTAGTGTTAAGAATATTCGCACTGAGAATTGAGGGATTAAAGATGGCGGTGTGAGAGGTGAGACAGAGGCTACCTCCTAAAACCTCATACAATATGAAAACAGAGCTACTACAACTACTCTTGAAAGAGCAACGGGAAAGAGGACGGCAACAAACTGCATACACCTGGAGACAAGAGCAGCCCTCACAGAAAAGGGTAACTTACTAAAGCTGTGGTCCTCTGGGATCCAAGCCCTTCCCCCACCCCAGCTCACCGGTGGGAGGAACAGGAACGGAGCAGGGAGGGAGTGAAGATGTGGGACTGCTGAATACCTAACTCTGGAGATCTGCTCTGGGAGCACAAACCTACATTTCATGGTGCTTGCATAATACTCTTGTAATTAGGGGGTTGGAAAGCTAAGACAGGCAGAATTCCTGGAGAGACTAAGATTCCAGCTGCTTGTGAAATCAGGGATCCATACCCAGCTGCTCAGGGACAAAAGAAAGGCGGGCAGTCTGAGAGACTTCCTAACAAAGAAGCCCTTAACAAGAGGGCTGCTAAAGGGGCAAGAATTGCACAGAGCATACTGCTCAGGAGAAAGGACACACAGACAAAACTGTCCGGGTGCACTCTGCCCAGCAGGTTGGGAGCTTTCACAATCTTCAGGTGCTACAGCTCCCTGGATGCCTACACAGCTCCAAGAACCCCTTCACTGACAGGCAGACTAGTGCGCCTTTCTTCTGGCCAGCCCCACCAGACTTGCAAACCGGGAAATCCTTCCCTGGTGTTAGGCCAGCCAGAGGGAAGATCTGTCTACAGCAACTAAAAACGCAAAGCACAGAGGCTTATACCTGTGTGCTCAGCCCACTGGTTCAGGCAGTGGAGACAGGCATAGCAGCCAGGAACCAGCAAACAACCCTTTCCTTCCCGGAGGCACCAGTACCACTCCCCTACAATCCCCACATTGCTTAAGGGGCTGAGCAGCTCCAGAGAGTAGAACTTCTGGGCACTAGAGGGCGCCATACACAAATATGAAACACCAAAGGAACCTGGTCCAGAGGAAAATTATGAATACAACTCCTGAGAAAGATTTAAATAATATGGACCTTATGACTCTCCCTGAAAGTGAGTTCAAAATAAAAATCATTAACATGCTCAGGGAGGTACAGAAAGATATTCAAGAACTCAGGAATGAATTCCAGTCAGAGATCCAATCACTGAAGAACACAATGGACAGTATTAAAAGCAGATTGGATATGGTGGAGGAGACAATAAATGAAATAGAAACTAGAGAAGAGGAATACAAAGAAGTTGAGGCACTGAGAGAACAAAGGATCTCTAAGAATGAAAGAATAGTGAGAGAACTGTGTGACCAATCCAAACAGAACAATATTCACATTATAGGGGTACCAGAAGAAGAGAGAGAAAAAGAGATAGAAAGTGTCTTTGAGGAGGTGATTGCTGAAAACTTCCCCAATCTGGGGGAGATAGTCTCTCAGGCCATGGAGGTGCGCAGATCTCCCAACACAAGGGACCCAAGGAAGACAACAGCAAGACATATAGTAATTAAAACGGCAAAGATCAAGGATAAGGACAGACTATTAAAAGCAGTTAGAGAGAGAAATAAGATCACATACAAAGGAAAACCCATCAGGCTATCATCAGACTTCTCAGCAGAAACCTTACAGGCCAGAAGGGAGTGGCATGATGTATTTAATGCAATGAAGCAGAAGGGCCTTGAACCAAGATTACTTTATTTGGCAAGATTATCATTTAAATTTGAAGGAGGGATTAAACAATTCCCAGATAAGCAAAAGCTGAGAGAATTTGCCTCCCACAAACCATCTCTACAGTGTATTTTGGAGGGACTGCTATAGATGGAAGTGTTCCTACGGTTTAATAGCTGTCACCAGAGGTAATAAAACGACAGTAAAGAAAATACACCAGCTAATTACTAAGAAAATGCAAAATTAAACTAACTATCCCCAAAGGCAATCAAGGGATAGACAAAGAGTACAGAATATGATACCTAATATATAAAGAATGGAGTAGAAAGAAAAAGGAGGAAACAAACAAAAAAAGACCTTTACACTGTGTTTGTAATAGCATATTAAGTGAGTTGTTAGACTTTTAGATAGTAGGGAAGTTAACCTTGAACCTTTGGTAACCATGAATCTGAAGCCTGCAATGCCAATAAGTACATACCTATCCATAATCACCCTAAATGTAAATGGACTGAATGCACCAATCAAAAGACAGAGTCACTGAATGGATAAAAAACAAGACCCATCTATATGCTGCCTTCAAGAGACTCACTTTAAACCCAAAGACATACACAGACTAAAAGTGAAGGGATGGAAAAAAGATATTTCATGCAAACAACAAGGAGAAAAAAGCAGGTGTTGCAGTACTTGTATCAGACAAAATAGACTTCAAAACGAAGAAAGTAGCAAGAGATAAAGAAGGACATTACATAATGATAAAGGGGTCAGTCCAACAAGAAGATATAAGCATTATATACATATATATATGTGCCCAATACAAGAGCGCCAGCATATGTGAAACAAATACTAACAGAATTAAAGGAGGAAATAGACAGCAATGCATTCATTTTAGGAGACTTCAACACACCACTCACTCCAAAGGACAGAGCAACCAGACAGAGAATAAGTAAAGACACAGAGGCACTGAACAACACACTAGAACAGATGGACCTAACAGACATCTACAGAACTCTACACCCAAAAGCAACAGGATACACATTCTTCTCAAGTGCACATGGAACATGTTCCAGAATAGACCACATACTAGGCCACAAAAAGAACCTCAGTAATTTCAAAAATATTGAAACCCTACCAACCAACTTCTCAGATCACCAAGGTATAAAACTAGAAATAAATTTTAGAAAGAAATCAAAAAGGCTCACAAATACATGGAGACTTAACAACATTCTCCTAATTAATCAATGGGTTAATGACCATATCAAAACAGAAATCAAAGAATATATGGAGACTAATGACAACAACAACACAAAGCCACAACTTCTGTGGGACGCAGCAAAGGCAGTTCTAAGAGGAAAGTATATTGCAATCCAGGCCTATTTAAAGAAGGAAGAACATTCCCAAATGAATAGTCTAAAGACACAATTACTGAAATTGGAAAAAGAAGAACAAATGAGGCCCAAAGTCACCAGAAGGAGGGACATAATAAAGATCAGAGAAGAAATAAATAAAATTGAGAAGAATAAAACAATAGAAAAAAATCAATAAAACCAAGAGCTGGTTTCTTTGAAAAAATAAAGAAAATGGATAAACCCCTAGCCAGACTTATTAGGAGAAAAAGAGAATCTACATACATAAACAGAATCAGAAATGAGAAAGGAAAAATCACCATGGACCCCACAGAAATACAAAGAATTATAAGAGAATATTGTGAGAATCTATATGCTAACAAGCTGGAAAACATAGAAGAAATGGACTTTGTCGGCTCCCTCCCTGCCTCTGACCCACAGATTGAGGAGGTGACACGACGAGATATCGAAGACCCGAAAGGACCAGCCAGGGAACTCAAGGCATAACAGCTCAAGAGTGATGCTGAGAGAGCACCTCTCACATTTATTGATCAAACGGTTGCTAACAACAATAGAATTCTGCACAGGGAACTCAATACACTATCATTAATCAACTCCAAGCTTCATTCTCAACAGTCTCCAATCTTTTGGAGCACAACGAACAAGTTCCAATACAGTGAACAAGCTCCCACAAGGTGAACAATGCAAGGAACATAGTGAACAAGTTCTCCCAAGGTGAACAATGCAAAGGCAGTCATATCAGAGAAACTAATTCAGTTACTATGATCAATCAAGTCAACTATTGTTATTCATATGATTTTTATACTTAAATTATAAGTGAATCCCACAGACTTCTTAGAAAAACACAACCTTCCAAGACTGACCAAGCAAGAAACAGAAAAACTAAACTGACCAATCACCAGCAACGAAATTGAATCAGTAATCAAAAAACTAACCAAGAACAAAACCCCCAGACCAGAAGGATTCACCTCTGAATTCTACCAGAGATATAGAGAAGAAATAACACCCATTCTCCTAAAGTTTTCCAAAAAATAGAAGAGGAGGGAATACTTTCAAACTCATTCTATGAAGCCAGCATCACTCTAATACCAACCCTGGCAAAGACTTCACCAAAAAAGAAAATTAGACCAATATCCCTGATGAATGTAGATGCAAAAATACTCAACAAAGTATTAGCAAACCGAATTCAAAAATACATCAAGAGGATCATACACCATGATAAAGTGGGATTCATCCCAGGGATGCAAGGATGGTACAACATTCGAAAATCCATCAACATCATCCACCACATCAACAAAAAGAACAAAAGCCACATGATCGTCTCCACAGATGCTGAAAAAGCATTTGACAGAATTCAGCATCCATTCATGGTTAAAACTCTCAACAAAATGGGTATAGACGGCAAGTACCTCAACATCATAAAGGCCATATATGACAAACCCACAGCTAACATCATACTTAACAGCAAGAAGCTGAAAGCTTTTCATCTAAGATCGGGAACAAGACAGGGATGCCCTCTCTCTCCACTGTTATTCAACATAGTACTGGAGGTCCTAGCCACAGCAATCAGACAAAACAAAGACATACAAGGCATCCAGATTGGTAAAGAAGTCAAATTGTCACTATTTGCAGATGATATGATACTGTACATAAAAAACCCTAAAGACTCCACTCCAAAACTACTAGAACTAATATCTGAACTCAGCAAAGTTGCAGGATACAAAATTAACAAACAGAAATCTGCTGCTTTCCTATACACTAATGATGAACTAACAGAAAGAGAAATCAGAAAAACAATTCCACTCACAATTGCATCGAAAAGAATAAAATACCTAGGAATAAACCTAACGAAGGAAGTGAAAGACCTGTACTCTGAAAACTACAAGACACTCCTAAGAGAAATTAAAGAGGACACTAACAAATGGAAATGCATCCCATGCTCTTGGCTAGGAAAAATAAATGTTGTCAAAATGGCTATACTACCTAAAGCAATCTACAGATTCAACCCAATCCCTATCAAACTACCAACAGCTTTCTTCAATGAACTTGAACAAATAATTCTAAAATTCATATGGAACCACAAAGGACCCTGAAAAGCCAAAGCAATCCTGAGAAGGAGGAATAAAACAGGGGGAATTACGCTCCCTGACTTCAAGCTCTACTACAAATCAGGACAATTTGGTATTGGCACAAAAACAGAACCACAGACCAGTGGAACAGAATAGAAAATCCAAACATTAACCCAAAAACTGTATAGTCAATTAATATTTGATAAAGGAGCCTTGGATATACAATGGGGAGACGACAGCCTCTTCATTAGAAAGAAATCAGCTGGTGTTGGAAAAACTGGACAGCTACATATAAGAGAATGAAACTGGACCACTGTCTAGCCCCATACACAAAGGTAAACTCAAGGTGGATCAAAGACCTGAATGTAAGTCATGAAACCATAAAACTCTTAGAAAAAAACATAGGCAAAAATCTCTTGGACATAAACATGAGCAACTTCTTCATGAACATATCTCCCCGGGCAAGGGAAACAAAAGCAAAAATGAACAAGTGGGACTATATCAAGCTGAAAAGCTTCTGTACAGCAAAGGACACCATCAGTAGAACAAAAAGACATCCTACAGTATGGGAGAATATATTCATAAAAAACGTATCTGATAAAGGGTTGACATCCAAAATATATAAAAACTCATGCACCTTAACAAACAGAAAGCAAATAATCCAATTAAGAAATGGGCAGAGGACATGAATAGTCACTTCTCCAAAGAAGAAATTCAGATGGCCAACAGGCACATGAAAAGATGCTCCACATCGCTAATCATCAGAGAAATGCAGATTAAAACCACAATGAGATATCACCTCACACCAGTGAGGATGGCCAACATCCAAAACACAAACAACAACAAATGTTGGCGAGGATGTGGAGAAAAGGGAACCCTCCTACACTGCTGGTGGGACTGCAAATTAGCTCAACCATTGTGGAAAGCAGTATGGAGGTTCCTCAAAAAACTCAAAATAGAAATACCATTTGACCCAGGAATTCCACTCCTAGGAATTTACCCTAAGAATGCAGCAGCCCAATTTGAAAAGGACAGATGCACCCCTATGTTTATTGCAGCACTATTTACAATAGCCAAGAAATGGAAGCAACCTAAGTGTCCATCAGTAGATGAATGGATAAAGAAGATGTGGTACATATACACAATGGAATATTATTCAGCCATAAGAAGAAAACAAATCCTACCATTTGCAACAACATGGATGGAGCTAGAGGGTATTATGCTCAGTGAAATAAGCCAAGCCGAAAAAGACAAGTATCAAATGATTTCACTCATATGTGGAGTATAAGAACAAAGAAAAAATACTGAAGGAACAAAACAGCAGCAGACTCACAGAACCCAAGAACGGACTAATAGTTACCAAAGGGAAAGGGACTGGGGAAAATGGGCGGGAAGGGAGGGATAAGAGGGAAAAAGGGGCATTACGATTAGCAGATGTAATGTTGGGGGGGCACGGGGAGGGCAGTACAACTCAGAGAAGACAAGTAGTGATTCTATAGCATCTCACTACGCTGATGGACAGTGACTGTAATGGGGTTGGTGGGGGGGTCCTGATGAAGGGGTAGTTTAATAATCGTAATATTGCACATGTAATTGTAAATTAATGATAATAAAATAAACTATATTAAAAAAAAAGAATGCTCATCAAAACAGTGGAAAGGAGTCAACGAGCACTTGCTATTTAATTTCCAGAGGAATTTTAAAGTCCTATTTGGTTGTCACTCTACAGGGATCATAAAGGATAAAATAAACTGCCACTGTGATCCAGAAAGTGCTATTCATATGGGACTTGAGAATCACAGTTCTGAGCGTCTTGGGGCCTTGCCCTGGGGAGTACCGTGCAAGGATATCCACATACTGACGGCTCTACCCCCGACCCAGTCCAGGTCTCAACTTGGAATCGCCTCCCCATCGCCACAGCCATCCCCCAGCGCGGCGGAAACCTGTCTGCCCCGTTCAGGACGGAGATGGGTGCAGCGCTAAGAACCCCAAACCAGGCAAAGAACTCGGCGTCTGGGCAGCAGGCCGAGGGCGGGCGCGACCGCCGCCGTGCAGTTTTCGTGGGAGAGAAGGGATGGTTAAGACCAGAAGCAGCGGGGCGCCTGTTGAGGGAATCGAGGCTCCATCCTCCCGCTCGCAGACCGGGCGCCATCCTAGGCGGCCTGCCCGCCCCTCCCGTCCCTGGGGCCAGCCTCTCACGCCCGCGTCGGCCGCCAGCGACCAGCTCTGGCTGCTTCTGCGGATCTCCTCCACCGACCACGGCCGCTCCCACACGGGCTCCGACGCCGGGGTCCGCTCCTGGTCCGGGGTTGTCCCGCTCTGCAACGCAAAGGACGAGAAGAGGGGCTGAGCCGCAGGGAGGCCGCAGCCCCGGCCGACCCCAGCCAGACCGCGGCCCGGCCCCCTCACCATCCCGGCAGGGAAGCTCCGTGGCGCGCGGGGACCGCACCCTCCCACACACGCAGATTTCCGGAAGCCGAGCTCCTGCCAGCTCGGGCTCAGCACGTGACCTGGCCTCACGTGAACTCGTGTCCACGTGACTGGACGTGTGGCGCAGCCGGAAGGAAGCTGCGGCCTCGGCTGGGACGGGAGGTAGGGGGCATGCAAGCTGGGTTGGCGAGGCTGGGGAGAGGAAGGCGTCAGACGCCAGGGGGCGCGGAAGGCGTGGGGTCGGTCAGGTCACACTTCACCCGAGAGCGCAGGTGACTGCGCGCGATCAGCCCTGGGCGCACACAGTCAGCCGCCGGCGCGTGCCGACGAGCGCAAAGAGCATTGGTGGACCAACCAGTCTAGGGCTTTAGACGTCCGCGATGTGGCAGGAGGAAAAACTCGCCCCTGCTGAGCCTCTTCCATGCTGCACCTCCGCTGCCTGCCGCGGGGCCGGTGTACAGGTGCTCAGTAAATGGAGAATGCCCTCTCTAGCCGCCATCATGCTTTTGGTAACATGCTTAGTGTCAACTCACTTTGTAGGGCCTACTTAAAATACTTTACTCCCTTGGCATTGCCCAGGGATTCAAGTCCAGACTTCTCATACGGCAGGCAAAAACCCTGTATAATCTGATCCCTTCCTGCAAATGCATCTTCAAGTCTCCCAGCTCCCCACTATGCTCAATGATCAGCTATTTTATCTCACACTTCCTCGAAGTTCCTTCTGCTGAGTCTTGGGCTACTTCAACTTACTTTTTAAAGTAAAGATCCCAATTTCGTCCCATGCCTTTGTCCCCAAGACCAAGTTATTGAACCTCCTTGAGCTTTCCTCAGTGACAGATAAATTATCCGCAGGGATGTGATATTAAATGTGATAATATTTGTATAACAGCTAGCACGGTGCCTGCCATACCACGAGCATTAATAGATCTGACCACCTCTCCTGTGCCATTTGTCCAACTCTTGGACTTCTTTGTATTTGCCTCTATCACCACAAAACTCCCCTGATTATCCCAGTATAGTTATGTGCCCCTCAGTTACGTTCTATGTGTTTCATATGTAATATCAAAGGATTACCTTGTATTGTCATTTACTTAGGTATCTTGTCTCCCCTTTAATAATAGCTAACATTTATGAAGCGCTCAGTATTTCCCATTTTATTTAAATCCTATTTCTCACAGTGACCCTAGGAGGTAGGTACTATTATCCCCATGTTGTAGTTGAGGAGACTGAGGCACAAAAAGATAAGTAACTTCAGGGGAGGATAAGTAACTAAGGTTAGACAGACAGTAAAGAGGCAGAACCAGGAACCCTCACAGTTAGCCATTATGTTACAGTGTAGCTAGTCTTCCTTTCTTAAGGGAACTTCATTTTTCAGTTGCCATCTACCAACCTCCTAGTCATGATTTAAAAAAAAACAATATAGGGTATATAGTAAAAAATATTGTAATACCTTTGTATACTGAGAGGAGGTAACTACGCTTACAATGGTGAGCATTTAGAGGTGTAATTGTTGAATCACTATGTTGTACACCTGAAACTAATACAATATTGTATGTCAACTATGTCAACTACACTTCCAATAAAAATTTTTTTAATTTAAAAATAAAATCACTTCACAAAAATAATTTTAAAATTAAAAAAATAAAACGTATGAAACTATGGATAATGACATTGTCCAAAAATGTAGTTTAAAGTTCTGCATAGGAGTATCTCCTAAAGGTACAGCTAAAATGACAAAAAACATTCAGCAGTAGTTACTCATAAGAATTTATATATTCACACATAAATTTATTTTTCAAATCAACATGTTGACATCCCACTATTAAAAAAAAAACCAAATCCCAAAACGTCAGAATTTGATTAGTAAAATTGAGGTGAACGAGTTACCAGGTTATCTAACATCATCATGGGCAACTTCAGTAGCTGTGCGGATGACCTTGGCTTCAAGGTGCTTTAACAACCTTACTCTATACCCCACTTTCCAAAGCTTCTCATCACCCGCACCCTGGATCTTACCACTTGAAATTTTCTTACTTCTAAATCTATAGCAAAGCCTCTTAAACTTTCAGATCTCTCTCTTGTTCCCTAGTCTGTTCTCAACTAACCCAAGCCTCAGTCTCTCAATGCCCCTTTCCCCCCCTTTCCACCCTTTTAGCTTTATTTCCTTGCCTGTGCTGCCTAGAGCCCATGGTTTAGCCTTCAGCTTTCTTGACAGCCCTTTAATATCCTCACTTTATGTTTTGTCACTTACTCTCTGCCAGCTCCTAACTTTAAATCAGTCCAATATGCCCTTTCTCCTTTTCTGCACCTAAGTTCCTGAAAGACATCACCACAAATTCATATTCTGCAAATTTGGCTGGACCTTCAGCACTGATTAGCAGTCTTTTAACTTATCCTTGATCTTTACACTTACCCTTGATCAGCTCCCTTCTATAACTTCATCACATTTTTCAAGCTATCCAACCCACCTGCCTCTGTGAGAGAAAACATACTTCCTCTTCTCACCTAGGACCTAAAGGGTTTATGTGTGTACACTTTCTATATCTCATACAGTTCTTTATTTGCACCAAACAGAATTTGGAAACCCAAACAAAATACAATTTTTTGTAAAGATAGTACAAAGCTTACAGAACTTAAGAACACCTAAGCAGGCAGGTTTTGGGAAGGGCATAACTAGAGAAACTCAGGACATGTCCTTTGAGCCACTGTCATCAGAATGACTCAGCTCTAATCATTTGCCTTCGTGTTTCTCCTTTCAAGTTTCAAATTCCTAAGATAAATAGAATCTAACTGGCATTCTTAGGTTATATTCCCACTCCTCTAATTAGTACTTCTACCAAGACTACACAGAATGGAAAGAGGTGTGTCTCCAAACAAATATTTGAGACTGTTAACCAAAAGCAGTGAGAAGCAATGCAGGGCAAACAGAAACAACAGGCTCTGTGCTCCCTCAGCCCCTTTCTTCCAGTCTGGTAAAGCAATCCCTGCTCTTGCCCAGGACTGATAACCCTGCTCTTGACAGAGCCCCTCCTGCCTCCCCTGGGATGGTGCCGTCTTGAACGCCCCTTCCTGTGGTCTAATCCTGCTTTCTTTACTGGCATTTCTCCCATAGACCTTTTCAAGTGTTTTTGAGTCATATCTTTTATTGAAGTTGTTCACATTAGAGAATTCTTGCATTGCCATAACCATGCCTGAAAATTCATAAAAATCTACCCATTATGTAGTATATAAAACTTGAATTCATGTGCATTTTGAAAAGTTCACAATCTTTTAAATAGTTACACAGTTGGAATTTTAAATCGGCTGCAAGTCTTTAGATTTTTGGTACTATTAGACATTAAGTAGTACTTCCACATATTTATCTCAGTTTATCTCTTAATAATATAATCTGAAACAAGATTTTGCTAGAAAAGATGCATATTTTTCAGGGAAAATACGTGCTTCAACATCTAAGAGACTGTCGTCTTGTCCGTCTTCAAGTGAAATCTTCAGCTTAACCAACAATCCTTTGTTTTTCTTTTAAGCACCTACCTCCCCTTGGCTCAGCTACTCATCCAAATACATCAGAAGTCAGGCATTCAGCCTGTACCCTCAAATGATAACCAAAATCTTTGTCAGAAGTGGCTGTTACATCCATCAAGAAACATTGCAACCCTCCTATGAGTTCAATTCTTGAAGGGACAGTTTAATTAAACTTAAACTACTATAGGAAATGCTCCCATATCAGGATAGGTTTACTCACCTATATGCTTCACTCTTTCCATCTGCAAATCTAAAACTTCTGCATTTGGTAAAGAGATTGGCTTTATATATAAATAAATATATATATTTTAAAAATATATAAACATATACAATCTGTATGTTTAAATGTTTATCATGAATATGTATTATAGAGAGTATATTTATTATATGTAATTATTATATATGATTTGAATTTTTCTGATCTTTTAATGTTTTATTTTTCATTTGAATTCATTTCAGATTTTGTTTTTCAGTTACCAAAACAGTACAAAGAATTCCCATATATCTTTTACCCAGTTTCTTCAAACATTTATAACTTACTGTGCGTAAAACAGTAACATTTCCAAAATATCTTGTCTGGCTTTAGTCCATTTGCATATCCTCAGGGGTGGAGAGAAGTTCATCTCAATATCAATGGGTAATTACCTGGGCAACCAAGGGTGTGTCTGAACCTGAGAGTTTAAAGGGAGGGGCTAGATTGCTTGTTTGCTTGCTTGATGTGCTTCCTCCAGAACACAGGAGAGAGATGACCCTTGATTGCAGTTTGTAAGCAGTAAACAGGTTTTAAATTTTATTTCTCCCTTTGACTGATTTCAGTTTTTAGAGCTTTTTTGCCCCGGGATTTCCTCTCCCCGAACTTACTTACATAAATGCAATACAATCCAAACCAGTAAATTAGTATCAGTGCACGATTATTACCTAACCTACAGTCCTCATTCAAATCTCATCACTTGTTGGTGTCCCTTTATGAATTCCATCCAGGAGCACATAGTTCACGTGTCATGTTTCCTTAGGCTCCTTTAATCTTGGATAACTCCTTTATCCTTCTTTTTCATTCATGACCTTAACTCTTTTGAAGACTACTAGCCTATTATTTTATAGAATTACCCTCAAATTGGGTTTCTCTGTTTCCTCATTAAATTCAGGTTATGCTCTTTTAGTAAGAATACAGTGCAGAAAAAAATATGCAAGAATATTTAGGAAAGCAATGAAAATGGAAAGCTGAGAGAGACTAGGCTTTACTAGACATGAAAACGTAGTATAAGGCCTCTATAATTAAAATAGTGTGGTATCAGTGCATAAGTAGAAAAAGAGACCATGGAAATGGAGAGAAAGCCCAAAAATAGACCCTATTTGGAAATTTAGAATATTGATAAAGGTGGCATCTCAAGAAACTGACACAAAAATGGGCTTTTACAAAAATGGTGCTGAAACAACTGGGCAACCATGTGGAAAAAGATAAAAGTAGAGCAAGGGAGAGATTCAAGATGGCAGCGTGAGACGTGAGACAGAGCGCTCCTCCCAAAACCACAAACAGTACAAAAATATAGTTAATAAATACAACTAACCTTCAGACAGCAACAAGAAAGAAGGCTGAACCAGACTGCATACAGACCTCATGAACAGAGCAGACCTCAAGAAACAGGTTAACGTACGAAAGCCTTAAACCAGAAGGACCCAAGCCCTTCCCCCACCCCAGCTCACCAGCGGAAGGAAGAGAAAAGGGGCAGGGGAGGAGGTGGAAGCCTTGGACTGCTGGACACCTAGCCCTGGACATCTGCTTTGTGAGCAGAATCCTATATTGTGTGGTGTCCTGGGTGTTGGGGAGCTCCACAGGCAGAGTGCTTGTGAAATTGACATTATGGCCATTTGTGGAGGAGGGGATCCACACCCGGCCACTCTGGGTCAGGGGAAAGGCAGGGAGTCTGAGAGGATTCCTAGAGGAGAGAGGGCTGCTGAAGGGGCGGGGTTTGCATGGAGCTTGCTGTGTGGGAGAAGGGAGAGCTGGACAAGGTTGCCTGGGCATACTCTGCCCAGCTGGTTAGAAACGTTGAGGAGCTTCAGGTGCTCCATTCCCCTGACTGACTACTCAGCTCCGAGGCCCCCCACTGTGAAACACAGCCTGCATAGTCTTCCTACTGGACTGCAGGCACCTGCTTGCAAACCCGCAGTCACTGTGCAGGCGTTAGGCCAGCAAGAGGGAAGCCCTGCGTACAACAGCTAGAGACACAAAGCACAGAAGATTACCCGTGCGTGCTTGGCCCACTGCCTCTGACACTGGAGACAGGCACCGCAGATGGGAAGCAGGAAACAGATATTTCCTCCCCCCAGGCACCAGCTCCACTACCCTACGACCCCCAACCTCACTCCAGGGGCTAAGCAGCTCCACAGACTAGAGTTTCTGCACACTAGTGGGCACCACACAGAAATATGAAACATAAAAAGAGCATGGTTCAGACCAAAATCTCACAAAACCCAGAAAGAGGGTAAAATGAAACTGAACTCACCAATCTTCCAGAAAGAGAGTTCAAAATAAAAATTGTAAACATGCTTATGGAGGTACAGAAAAATATTCAAGACCTCAGGAACAAATTTAACATGAAGAGTCAATCAATAAGAAATACCATATCTGATCGACTTCCGGGAAGATGGCGGCGTGAGCAGGGTGGCAGAAATCTCCTCCCAAAACTATATTTATCTACGAAAATACAGCAAATACAACTATTCCTAGAAGAGAGACCCGAATACACAGGAAAGCGCACAGCGTGCAGCTACACCCGAGAGGACTCGGCACCCCAAGGGGCGGGTAAGATACAGAGCCGCGACCCGGCGGGACCCGAGCACTCCCCCACCCCAGCGCACCGGCGGGAGGAGAGGATTCAGAGCCGGGAGGGAGTGGAAGTACACCCCACGAAGTAGACAGCCCCGGTGATCTGCGCAGGGAGCGCTGACCCACATCGCGCAGTGCAGCGGTGATTGAAGAGATAGAGGGGCAGGATCTGAGCCGGGAACGCGCGAGGGCTTGCAGCCAGCTACCGGGAAGGAAAAAAGAAAGCGTGCACTTTCTTCAGCGGTCTTAAAGGGACAGGAGCCCAGCGGAGGAGCCGGATAGCCCCGGCACACTAAGCCCAGCACGCTGGGAGTCCTGGGGAGTTTCAGATGCCTTAGCTGGGGACTGGGGAAGCGTGGCCGTACTTACACTTCTCACTGAGATCAACAGCCTCCATTCGTTCCCACCCCGGCCAGAGCGATAAAAGGCCCTGTGGAGCGGCGTGGCCATGGCTGCGGAATAGTGGGGCAACAGTGCCACCTACAGCATCCCCACAGAATCTACTCCCTGTGGGCGTTTCTTTTGTTTTGTTTTTGTTTTTTTGTTTTGTATGGTTTTTCTTTTTTCTTTTCTTTCTTTTTTTGCTTTCTTTCTTTCTTTTTTTCTTTCTTTTTCTCTTT